>OY757915.1:60221535-60465936 GCA_963585895.1 Sepioteuthis lessoniana
ACCTGAAAAAGATTGTATTTAATCAAAATCATATAATACAATGAACAGAAAAATAAAAACATTACTTTTTTGCATGTATTATCAGTATTACATTTAAAATAAATCAGATTAAAATATAAACTTTTAAAAGCCAAAACTTCAAGAAGCAAATTCAGAGTCAAACTGAAAATAAATGAGTTAGTAATAAAAAGAATGCTCAAATAAGTTGTGATGCTTGATAGAAGCAATAGCTACTTCTACAACTAGAGCAATACAGCAAAAGCACACTTACAAGTTATAGCATAACAATACATACTCATCACAAATTACTTTTATAAATTTTGATATTTTTTATATTCTTATAAAAGAATGATTATAGTGAATTACTAAAACTATGATTAAAGTAAAAGCAAAATTTTTTAATTAAAACATCTCATTTTTACTAGTTCCAAGATAGACTTTTTAAAAATCTAAATAGCTAGTTACATGAATTAAAAACAATTAAAAATTACTTAAATAAAGAGTACTAGCTTTATTGAATATATAAATATAGTATTCAACAAAAAGTGTTGCTTTCCAAAAAGCTTTTGTCAGTAACAATGGAAAAACTGACACTTTCCAAATGAATTCTTTATCTAGAGACAAAACCTACACACTTTATTTGCATGGTTCATATTATTTACATGTATATTTTAGTAGGCTTAAGAGTTGACAATAAATAACAGATAGTTACAAAAGAAAAAAAAATAAAGTTATTCTTTTTATGTATGAAATATCTTTTAAATATCAAGTTTTTATTTTCTTAACTGAATGATAATACAAGCAAAATACAATCAGGAAATCTAGAAGACTCCAGACAAAAAGATGAATCAATGTAGGGGAAAACTACACTTGCAAGCAAAATGAACTTGCAATACAATTTTAGAATGTTACTATTATGGTAAGTTATGAGCAACTGGAAAAGCTTTTAAGTAAAAGAAAAACATCTGACTGATCTACTTTAATTCAGTTTTTTCTTTTAGTTATGAAGAGGAAGTTGATACATAACTAAATTATTGGCATTGCTAGATATATTCAATGTTATGATATTTTAAAAAAAACTCATTTATGTACTTAAGATGTTTATTTGAACCAGAAAAGTAATATTTAAGTTTTGTGAATGTTTCTTTTTTCATGTGTATGCATAAATAATAGTAAGTACTGTTATATTATTGTGCATTTTTACAGTTATGTCCTTATGTTAATAAACATGATATAATGAGTCATTTCCAATGTTTCACAAGCTTTGTAAATACCTATTATAAATATATGAAATAAGATAGGTATATAGGTGCTAAAGTAAAAGTGTAGAATTATTTGCTGGACATGTGAAAAGATGCAAAATACATACTTTTAAAACAGTATATTAGATCATCTGTATCAATGATTCCTAAATTAAAATGATTTTTTAAGTATTTTAACTGTATAATATGATAATAGTAAAATGAACTAAAGATTCAAATAAATCAAGAAACTCCAATGAGATTTTGAGCTTCAAAATTGATAAATCTGAAAAAAAAAAAAAAAAAAAAAAAATCAATTCTTGTTCCTGTTTTTTTTTGTTTGTTTTTGACTATGTTTACAAGTGTTTTATCTTCCACTTCTTGCTCCCCCACTGGAAAAAAGGAAGGAAAGGGTTTAATGAATATTGCAACTAACAACTTCAAAAATGTTCATTTTTATACTTTTTAATCAGTTTGGAATACATTTGGTAAGAAAAAAGAGAAATGCTGAACATTAAAAGAAATATAGCAAAAAACAGGTGTACATATTTTTAAAATATGCAAATTGAGTCATTATGTAAAGGACTGAATCTCCCCAACATACAAATTCATATCAAATGAAAATCTTTAAAACAATTTTCTAACATATTTCATTGAAAAGTCTGAATATTAATCACAAGAATTATTTCACGCAGCAGTTATAAACACATCAGGTTATTAATGCCTGTTATCATCAAACCACCTGTAGTAGCAGTTAAGCAAGCAGTAAAAAATATCTAGATTAAACATTTGTTTCTATTTATTTATTTTTTGTTCAATTCACAGCTCCCTAAGAAGATAGCATTGTGATCTTAAACAAACAAAAAACAATTAAATGAAGATAACTTAAACATTGATAGAAGCAAGTTTTCTTTTCATCCTAGCTTCTAAGCTTTGTATAGCTTTTCGATGTAATGATTTTTTGAATGCAATGGAAGTATATAGCATACATGTTAGTTCACACATATCTGTTAGTGTGTTCACTAACATTTCTAGATCAATTTTTTTAAATCATAAAAAGAAAATCAAAGTTTAAAAGATCACAGATTATAGGAATTCAATCCATAAAATAGGATATGAAATATTCCATATCCAATAAAAAGAAAACAACTTTTTTCCCTTTAAATCAATACATCTTTTAGCCAAGTTAATATGAAGTTAGTTTAAATAAACACTCATATGCACACGGTTTAGTTAAGGGTAACCTTTTATACAGGTGACACTGACGGAAATAGTTATTAGTAAAAATTCTGTTCTCCATGGGAAAAACATGGCTACAGTTATGTATCAAAATGATAAAATGGGAAATGAATAGAAAATCCACCCATTTATCAGTTTCCATAGACAACAAAAACATCAGTAACAATTCTCATTTCAATGAATGAGAACACAGAATTGGCTTTCCTCGATGTATTTTGTTTGTTTGCTTCTCTGTTTTCAAGTTTGCACAACTGTTTCTGTTTTACTAACTTACAGCAACGCAGTGAGGCTACATTATTATGCATGAGACTTGGAATAATAATAAATTTGTTCTTTATTCAAGGTCAGTTGTTGTCCAGCACCAAGAAGGAAACAAAATGTTCCTCAGTCTACATAAAGTTTTGAAATACTAACTATACAGAGAGGAGCAATGAATCTAATATGCTACACACTTTAGTTTAAATATAAAGAATTTTATGGGAATATTCGTGCAAGTGTGTGTGTGTGTGTGTGTGTGTGTTATGCACGCATGCATGCATATCACGTGTTTGCATTTTCATATTAAGACAGATTCATATAAATGCATATTAGCTTGCTTGGAATCAGAGATCTGTCTTTTAATATATAAAATTCTTTTCTGTTGTAGTACAACTCCCAAAACGTAACCTCCACCTTCAGGTAACTACACCCGGTCATTTCATTTAACTCCTTCACTTTAAAGAATACTCCAGTGTACTGCCATGTTTGCTCGCTACAAACTGCCACAGGATCTGCAGGTCAAAATGTGATCTCTCATTAAAAAAAAATACAACTTTTTAATAAGAATTTATTTAAGAATCATTTACAGATATTAATTATAATATACGCGTACAATTGTTCCAGCGATAATTCAACAATATATCGCAAACACCAAAATAAAAGTTGTTGATGCATTAAGATTTTGACAATGCAATCGAATAGGTATTGTTACAGTAAAAGGAAAAATAAAATTTATGCATTTGCGTCATATGTACATCGTTTTTATGTGTGATCTAAAAAGACGTGTATTGTGATGTACATCTACTACACAATCATTACACATAGAGTATACGACGTGATCAATTAGTTGGCATTGAGTTGATTTTAATGATAACAGCAAGAAATGATAATTCCCAAACCAAAGGTGTGTGGGTCCATAAATTGTATGAAGTGGAAAGTATAAAACGATTACTGTTTATAGAGATTTAAAAAAAATCTTTATGAACAGTCAGCGGTTTGAGTACAGTATGTTTACGTTCCAATTACAAGAGGAAAATGTGAAAATAGAATTAAAAATATGCTGATACAAGGTACTTGACCCTTTCCGGCTTTGTGTAAAAATAGTCTTGGTATGTGGGAATCACTTATAGCCAACTAATTAACCGTTTATATACATACATAAGGTATTACATACACATGGATAAATGAAACATTACAAGGTGACACGTTCAATGTTTCTCGTTAGATTAGTTAGTAAAATGAGAAAAGTTTTAAATTATTTTTTTATCTGCAGAATCTTTAAGCCGAAAATGTAACCAATAAATGGTTTTAAAACATATTTAAAGCATAAGGACATATAATTACCATGGCAACTGCTACCATAAAAAAGTAAAACTAAAAAAAAAAAAAAACATGCTTTTTTTCCAAGGATTGGAATAAAACTATTGAATTGCGCTAATTATGATATTTAATTTTTTCTTATTAATTATCAAGTCATATGATAATAAAAATAAAGCTTAACAGAAGCTTAGCATCTAGTCTTCGTTTATATTGACAATATTTTTTATTCGTCTTTTGTAAATAAGATACATACGAAATTTGATAAAGGGAAGTAACACTGTTTCTCAAAAACATTTTTTGGGTTTTTAGAAAAGTAACAATTAAATGACAATATTTATATTAACCTTTGTTATTAAAATCATAATATACACTCAAATTTTAAAACAAAAATATGAAAAGGGTTATACAGAAGTATAATATAAAAGAGTGAAAATTATTCAAATAATTCAAAATAAAAAAAATAGATATTTAAAAAATATTTTCACAAAAATTAGATTTTTCATATTGCATATGATCTATTTCTTTAGTTTCATTTTTTAAAAAAATATGGACAATATATTAGCTTCAAATATCAACATGTCTTTTTTCCCTCTCACACCCCCCAGCCCACAATTTTTCATTTGGAAAAAAGGGGGGAAAATACTGTTCAACTTATAATACTGGAAACATGCTTGGCGCACAATTCTGGCGAGCTGGGTTTTGTTTAAAAAAATATACAGAGCAAAGACAATGGACTTTTCTGCAGGGTGTCACCACATAAAATATATCCACAAAAATCATTTATAATTAAAAAGATTTAATCAATTTCTTGTAGAGACATTAAAAATTGAGTCAGTTAAAATAATAGAAAAATGTAAAGAATAATTGTCACATACAAAATACTAATCATTTAGTAGAAAATACCTAGAACCACAATAGCCAGCAGCCATTGTTGCCGACTTCAATTCCAAAATGTTCTGCACGTGTGTTCTTCAGTCTGCATACTTAGCAGATGCATGTTTAGTATACACATTTCCAAACGATAGGAATCATACATAAGTGTGTGTGTGTGTGTGTGTGTATGTATATATATATATATATATATATATATATATATATATATATATATATATATATATATATATGCATATGCGCGCGCACACACACTCACACAATGTATTACATGAATTCTATAGAGAGTCACAAAGGTCCCCTGCAGCAAGTCCCAATACAAATCCAGTGGCAAGGAGTAGCATGCGAACATTCAGGCTAATGGTAGTAGTAGAAATGTATGTCTGTCGTAGTAAGCTTTTTCAGGAGGGGTAACTCCAAATATAGGACACACCAAAAGACAAAGCAGGTAAACAACTACGGCATACCTTCCAGTGTCTGGACCTGATTTTCTCCATTAGGAAGTGACTGTATATCCTGTGAAAAACTAAGCATATTGGACTCGTTGTCCAAATCATTTTCAGAAAGAGCCGCAGATTTCTGCACAGGTAACTCCTCCATTACAGCAGCAAATTCAGATTTAACACTATCTAAAACAGATTCTACAATGTTGGCAGCAGTAGTAGGCACTTGTTCAATGGAACCAGTAAAGTCTATTTGTTCAGGTCCATTTGAAACAATTTCACTCTCAAGATTTTCTGTGGGTTCGTCGTTTTCAATAACAGGTACATTCACATCCGGAATTTCAACTTTTTCTTCTTGGCTGTTGTTGATTACTTCTTGTGTTTCAGTTTCCTCCCAGGTATCTTTAAGTGGTGATGTTACAGCTTCAGCAGCAGCACTTTCAATCTGTTCTGAGCCCTCACTTGTAAAGGTAGAGAGAGTAGATGCCTCAGCCAGCATATCATTTTCAACCTTGGAATCTATGACCTCTTCACTTTCAACTGTAATATTTTCTTCAATTGGTACATCACATAGTTCTTTTTCTTCACTGAATTCTTGCTCAACTAGTTCTTCTACCTGTTGTTCAAGCTTTTCTTCAATCTCTTGTAATAATTCTGATTCAATCTCTTGTAACAATTCTTGTTCAGTCTCTTTGGGCTCTGTCTCTTGCACCAGTTCTGGTTTGGTCTCCTCTTGCACAATTTCTGATACCAGTTCTGGTTTAGTCTCCCCTTGCTCAATTTCCTGTACCACTTCTGGTTCAGTCTCCCCTAGCTCAATTTCCTGCACCACTTCTGGTTTGGTCTCTTCTTGTTCAATTTCCTGTACCACTTCTGGTTTGGTCTCCCCTTGCTCAATTTCCTGCACCACTTCTGGTTCAGTCTCCTCTTGCTCAATTTCCTGCACTACTTCTGGTTCAGTTTCTTCTTGCTCAATTTCCTGCACCATTTCTGGTTCGGTTTCTTCTAGCTTAATCTCCTCCACTATTTCTGGTTTGATTTCTTGTACAGTCTCTCTTTTTTGTTCAGTTTCTTCTTTTGGGTATTCTTGAATACTTTCAATAATATTTTCCAATTCAACTACACCTTCACTGATTGGAGCTACAGGCAAAAGGATCTCTTGTTTTGCTTCTTCCACAATAGGTTCTTGAACAACTTCTGTTATTTCTTCTGCATTTGCCTTTGAAAAGAAGTCAACAGACTCACTTGGCAGTAGCAGATCTTCCTCATATGCACCCTTGGGGGAAGGTAGTGCAGAGGGGACTTCAGCAGTCATAAGGTCAGCTGCTAAGATTTGATTAGCCTCAACCTGTTTTTCATGCTCACTCTTGAAAATATCTTCTGCTTTTTCAACAACCTCACTAACATTCTCTTCTGCTTCCAAAGCAGGTGGTGGTGGAAAGTTATCTTGTGAGGATTCAAGAATACTATCAACACTGGTCTCAGTGATAGCCTCTTGCACAGCTCCACTGTCCACACTAGTTTCTTGAAGCTCGCTTGATGATACAGCAATTGCATCAACACTTGTCTCAGTGATATCAGTTTCAGCAATTTTTCCACTATCTACACTTGTTTCAGTGAGATCAACTTCAATGGGAGCAGCAACAACCTCTTCCACAACAGCAGGTACATCTGTTGATGACTCTTGGACAATCTCCTTTACTTCATTAGTATCAACATCAGAAGAGATTGTAGTGGAAACATCCAATTCTTTTGGAAGTATGGTCTCAACTTGTTCGGCAGTGACAGGAATGATTTCATCCACCAAAGAGCTTGGCACAGATTCTTTGACAGTTGTAACAACCTTAGAAATGTTATCTTCGACAGCAGGCACCACATTATCTTCAACCTTTTCAGCTAAATCAACTGCACCTTCAGTAACTGTCTGGGACACTGTTTGAACAATAGTGACCTCTTTTTCTTCCTTTTCCTTTTCAGGAGCAGGCATCACATCATTGACAATCTCTTCAACAGTTTTGCTGGATTGTTCAGATTTCTCTTTCATTTCAGTGACAACATCTTCTTTCACCTCAATAACAGGTGTTGATTCAATTTCATTACCCAAAGAATCAGTAAACTTGCTCACAGATGAAGTGACTACACTCTTATACTCCTGGGTGCTACTACAGCTTAATTTGCTGACAGATTCACTGGCACTGCTTGTGTATTTGGTGATAGTCTCAGAAACGTCACCACTGATTTTACTAATAGTTTCACTGGCACCACTACTTAGTTTGCTCACTTTTTCAGAAGTACTACTTGAAACTTTGCTCACCTCTTTTGTAATCAAAGTCTTGCATTCTTCAGTAACTGATTTGACCACTTCAGATGCAACCTCCATGGCAGTGGCCTTAATGTCATCACTAACATCTTTCTTCTCAACCATGACAAAGTCTTCATCATCTTTCTTTTCAATTTGTTTCAAGGTAGTTTGTGCCTCTGTGGTCACTTCAGTGACAGTAGTTTCAGCTTCAGCTAGTGCGGATTGAACAGCTTCTTTTTTTTCAGTTGCTGCCTCCATAGCTTTAGTCACTTCAGCAGTCAGTGACTCATCCACTTTGGCCACATCCTTCAGAATGTCCAGTTCAGTGTTATCAATTTTGGCATCTGGAGTTGCTTCTTTAGCCACCTCTGCAGCACCCTCAGGGAGAAGTGGCTCCTGAGCATTTTCTCCACTAGCTGCTGGACGTTCAAATAAAACATTTTCTTCATTTTTTTCTGCAGGTTTGTCCACTAGATTCTCCTCCTCGGCTTCCTTCTTTGCTTGTTTTCCTAAAGAACAACCCATTTTTTTTTTTAATTAGCAAGTTGGCTAAAAACTTTTTAACACAAAAATCTCTTTCGTTCCTTCTGAGAAGCAATTAAATCAGATTTAGCAAAAAATAATTAAGCGCCATCCAAAACGAAAAATCCACAAAGAAGCTACTTTTTGTTGAGATGATACTCCTCAAGATTATGTCTTTGTTTCCTTTGAAAGAGAATTAATCATATATTGCTTATCCAGTGAAGAGGTAATTCCGAGAGCGATAAATTATCCAGGTTATTAGTCCTGAAAGTATCCAATATTTGTTTTACAAATTCAACTTTAAAAAGAAAATATGTTTTTAACGCCAATAAATGGCATTAACAATAACTTCAAAAAAAAAAAAAAGGTAGAGGGAATCGTCGAAACCACAAATGAAGAAAATCAACTCACCGTTAGCAAAGGCAGAGCAAAAGAATTCTTTTGACAAGCAGAGTTCAAATTCTTACGTGCGCTTACAAATGCACACACGCGCGTTAATTTTTTTTTTCTCCTTATTTTCACACATACGCACACACAAAAAAGGTTTCAATTACTGCAATAAAAAAAACAGTCACGATAATACTTGACTGTTAGGTTTTAAGAAATATTTTCCACAAAAAATCCCCGACAGTGTAGTCACAAAATATATCCAATAACAGAGCGGAATGAAGGAATCTGACCAGTTAGATATTGGTAATGGTAAAGAAAGGTGAAGCTGCTTCTCTGTCTAGAGTGATGAGGGAATCGGTAAGATGTATTTTTCCAATGTTAGTAGAGGTAGTAGCCTGTTTTGCGTGTATTTTCCTGCTTGGGTTGATAATGTTAAATCAGTAATACTTCTGGATACATTCTAGCATTGTTCAGTAATGATAGATTTAAGAACTGCGTGTGTGCCTATCCACAACTAGGGTGCAGTCTGTGAAGACAGACAAAACCAGGCAGTGTGGTTGACTGCTTACTGGGATGGTGGAGGGCAGAGCTGGTAGGGTAGTTATCTTCCTAGCTGCCACTCCTCACAACACATGAAGATGATAGCACGGAAAGATGTGCTGAGGAGCAAGGAGATACTTTTTCCATCAGTAGAACTGGGCACAGATAAGAGATATATCTAGTCCGAGGGTTACTGCTGCTGTGGAGGTACTGGTGCTGGAAGCATAAATCATTGTAGGTGTTGTTATGTAGAAGACGTAGAGGTAGCAGTGTTGGTAGTAGTAGTTGTTGTACTTGTGATGGTGGTGGTCGCGGCGGCAGTAGTAGAAATTAATGATAGTTGTATTAAGGAGTTATGAAGGGGAGGACTTCTCATACGAACGCGCGTGCACGCACACACACACACACACACACACACGTGTACTCACAAACTCCACTGCTAAACTGGCTGGGAGAAAAACAGAAACTGATTACAGATGGTTTGTAGAGTTGGATTGCTAATCGAGTCTGTTTCCCTTTCTCTTCCCCTCCTCGTTTGAACAGTGCTGGTTTGACTGCCTGCCTACTTTGCTTTGGTACCCACTCGTTTTTTACACTTCAATTCCTTTCTATCAGCTGGCAATATCAGCAATAAAAAGTATATAGCTTAATACCTCAAGCATGCACTATCCTGTTAAAATGGGAATAAAATTTAAACAGAAATTTTCCGAGAATAGGCCGAAAAAAATGGAAATGTAATAATGATGAATAAAATATGAAAAGTAAATGACTATCAAGAATTTTTGTTAACTGATAATGGAACAACGAGAAAATTAACAGAGGAAAAATGTTTAATAGAAATATTTGTTTTCAGTTATTCAACATTACCACTATTGATTTTTTTTCCTTCTCATCTTTCATTAGCTCCCTGAATATGCCCTTTTCTTCCGTTACTTAATACGGTTTTATTTGTTTCTTATAAAAAAAAGTAGTAGCACTTAACAAGCAAACTAATGGCGTTCGAAGTTTTAGTGTTAAGCAATTAATGAAAGAAGGAATTTTTATATCGGTTACTATCAAAAAGGCGCTTGGAAGTTGCTATGCTTGGACAGTAGTAGTCAGTCAGTTATGATTGTCTCACAAATTTAGTCGTACAAATGAGTAGACAAAACTTCACTTTTTAACCACTAAAAGATGTATGATCTTTGCATACTTTTTCTTTGACCCTGCTGATATTACCTGTTTCAGTTTTAAAATAAGTAAATCTTTATAAATGTCAGCTTCTGTAAGGGCAAAGAGTAATATGGGTACTACTAGAAAACTAAAGAAAGTGAAATTAAAAGGTGGGAAGAAGAACCTGGTCGTAGTTATGGAACAAAAAAGGGAGAGGAGAAAAAGTAGAAGTAACTAAAAGTAAAAAGAAATGGGAAATGAATTTGGTAAACTAGAATGTAGGGAATAATAAAGAGTAGGGAAATGGAGTAAAAAGAATAAAGGACAACAGACACAGAGACTAAAGAGAGGGATAGAAAAAGGGCAGCTCACATCCTAAGCCAATTATCACAGATAAATTAATCCTTTTCCTTCCTTAACAAAACACCCTGGCAACCCTTCTTTTTTTCTTCTTCCTTAAATACTTTTTTCTTCGATACTTCAATGACTTTATATACATCTCTTTCCCTTCCTTTCATATAGCTTAACTATTAAAAAACTATATCGTTGTTGTAAACAGATATTAGGTCCACTCTATCGTGTAAAAAGTCTCCCGATAATTAGAAATGAAAGTTTTTAAATAGTACATTTAATGATTTTTCATTTAAACCCTTTGCCATTATTGTTTGCATGCTATGCTAAATATTTCATATCTTAAAATGGCTGTGAATAAGATTTATACATCCACAGAGAGTCAATAAAATACCTCTCTCAGTTGGAAAACTATCATATTTTCATGTTAATTAGAGTAGGGGGAACGAATACTAAAAATGTATAGTCAAAATTAGTGCGCGCACGCGTTTACGGTGACCTAGCATTCTGTAAGTAGAAAGTTATTTTGCCGATGAACATGCCGAAGGTCAAAAGTTACTTAGGGATTTTTTTAAAATGAATTTTTTAAATTCTTAAACAGAAATAATAAAATTCAAAATAACAACTTTAATGCGTCCGAATAAGATTTATTTAGGTCCAGTCCTCACAGCATGCGCATTAAAAGTCTTTTTTGTTGTTGTTGTTGTTTATTGTTTGTTTTGTATGGCATGCTATAGCCAAGCCCACAGATATTTTCTAAATCTATGCTGATTAGAAACTGATATGTTCTCAAATAATATCATTTACATTTATTAAAAAGCTAAGCTCTTAACAAAATTCTAAAAGAATGGGGCACCCAGTAAGAATCGAACTCACTATGGTCCGCTAGCCTAGTTCGTTAGTCATTTACATTACTACGCGAGGCACTCAACGTTCCCAAAATAGTTTGTGAGCGTGTGAAGTTTGACATGGAAAAGGGGCAAAATTCATAAACTTCCTTGAATTCCGAATCCCCTTTTAGAAATTGTCACTTCCTGACTTCTTTCTTAAATGCTTAGAAGACATTTCAAACTTACTAATTATTCAAAACTTTAAAGAGGAAATATATTCGTGATAAAAAAATGCAATATATGTTTAGAACAATATTTTTAATTGTTCAAAAAGATTCAATGAATTTGTTTAATTTTAAAAAGAAAAATGTAAGAGTGATTATGGAGGAAAGTTATTGCACGAGCGAGCTGACTACTAAATGTTGTAGGAGGTGAAGTGGTTACAAGTGAATTATAAGAGTAAGCTGGGAGCCAAATAAAAAAATGTAGAAATAGATTGAGTGTGCAATAGAAAAGGTGGGAAGAGGGGTATAAATGGCTTCGGAAGGTGAGGGAGTAATTACTAACAGGGTCTGTTGATCGGCGCTGTTACAAATATTTCTTTCAAACTTAAAACTTTTTAATTAGATTCAAACTCAAATGCAAATCAAAATAGTTTCCAACATGAGTAACTAAAACCAGACATTTTAATGGATTTTTTTCTAAATTAAAATAAATATAGATAAATTTACCAATTCAAAATCATGCTTCATCTCGTAATAGAAACTCATTTAAAAAGAGATAAAACCGATTATTCGTGTATAAATTCCCAAAAATAAGTTAATTCAATATTAATCCTTACCTGACAAATCAACATCTTCCAAATTAAAGAATACTCTATGTTACTGTTTATAGATTACATCACGAAACAGACACAAATTTATTTAATATCACTATAAAATTAGAAGTTTGTATACTTAATTTTATTCCAATAAGTACAATTAAATAATCCTCCATGAAACTGAAAACACAAGAAATTAAATCTTACAAATTAATTAAGTAAATAAAAGTATTAAAATTTAAAGAGTGTCATGTTAATTTATGATTCTTATACTAAAATATATATTTTTTAAACTTATGATGAAGATGTAATGTTAAGATTTTGGGAGGTTAAATCAATACATTCAGAAAAAAAGAGTTCAGGCTAAGCCCTTTGCATCAAAAAGGTTAGCAATGAATAAATATCAGTTTGGACTAATTTCTTCCTCTTTCTAAAACCTTGTACCACTCATAATTTTGGAACAATTTAACAACAGGAATAAGAAAATGTCAAAAGTAAAAGTCCACTGCCATGTGTCACAAAGCAATAATAAAAGTTATTTTCTATTGCATTTAGAAATTACTTTTTTTAATTCATATTCAACAACCTAAAATTCTTCCAAGATTATCTTGATAGATATATTGTAAGCTTATTTCTCAACCAGAAATTTCTAAAGTCTTATTCTAATCAACACATATTTCTCTCTTTACAATTAATCCTCCAAATCTCAGAATAATTTGGAAGTGACAATCTTATTTAAGGAGATAGATAGATAGATAGATAGATAGATAGATAGATAGATAGATAGATAGATATTATTCATCAATAATAATAATTGACAATTTGGATTTTTCTCCAATTTCTCTTTTTCTAAAGAACATCTTATTTTTCTATAAAAATTCTAAAGATAGTAAAATTGTGAAAGAAATAGTAATTGCAAGAAAGAAATTGTTTCAAATGATCAGTTTTTGTTCTTAAGACCCAGATTTCTTGACAAACTGTCAAAAATGTAGTTCTATAAGAAGTAACTAAATTAGCTGTTGAACCCAATTTTATTGAATTCTTTGTCTTCATTGGTAACAGTTTATTTCTTTGTAATTTCATAAAAAAATTCATTCTATTTTCTTATTTCTAATTTCAACAAAATTATGTTGGCTTGCTAGCAACAGTAGAAAGTGATACAATTTCCATCATTTCAGAAGTGCGGATTTTTGTAGTATAAAACTGAATATCTGAATTAGGTTAAACAAAGTTATAATCCTCAACTTCGCCAACTTCATGAGTAGAGCCATCAGTCTTTTGCTTTAGGTCAGAGGTCAGCTTAAATCCAGCCCAGGGCCTGCCAACTTCATCATAAAAAAATAATTATGAATAAACTGTTCAATTTTTTTTTATTCATCTCCACTCAAAATCTAAAAACATTTATAATCCCACCCTTCTTTAGGTTATGAATAAAAAATTCATAGAGGAAATCAGTGGTATATGGTGGTTATTGTCAGCTAAGGTGAAAAGGGGATATCTATCTAAAATTGCATCACTTGGCTCCTAATGAAAATAGGGTCAAAAAGCTTTATAAATAGTGGTTCACCTTTTGCATACAATAACAAATCTCACTAATTGTTGGAGAGGATTCCTTAAGAAGACAAGCCCCCTCACTCTTCAGGACCCAAAATCTCTAGCTACACTTTTAAGTATTACAGGGTATAAACTGTCCATTGATGCTAAACCTATTACACTGGCATAAGTGTTACTCAAAATTTTCTCTAGGGATTTATCTTCATAGAAAAGCAAATATAAGCATTCAAATGATATTTTGTAGATATTTCATCAAATAAAAAAAAGTGGAGATTGATTGACTCAAAAAATTATTTTCTCAATCTTTTCTTATAAAATACACTTTCAAGAAATTCATTCATTCATTTATACATATAACTTAACACTATGAAATGAATACAGGATATATGCTTGTAAAAAACTGATCACTCTTTTCTTTTATTTTTGTCACTCTTCTATTATTTATTATTAGAAACCAATTGAAAAATTTTAAATAGATTATGATGATTTGTCAAAGGTTTTATCTTAAATCCAAGATAATGATTAACTAATAAGCTATATAAATAAACTGATAAATAATACTTTTAAGAGTCTGAAAATCTTCAGTGAAATTCACCAGGAATAATCTGTTATAGTATAAAAATATATTATTAGGAAAAACTCCAATATTTGAAAGCAATACCAAAATGTAATAATATCAGGTAGATGAAACAATTCTGATAGATCATCAAAAAGTGAAAGTTTCTCTGATAACTGTTACACTTTTGCTGCAGCTATTTGTGAGCCAGTGTACAAACAGTAAGCTGAGAAGCTGTGTTTTAAAGCTATATACACTTTTGTAAGTGTTATGATGTAATCAGGTAATTTATTTCTTCTCAAGTATATAGTTCAGTGTCCTTTTTTGTTTTTCCTAATTTCTCCAAGTAGCATGACTATGTAGCAATCCCAATCCTTCATATGCAAATTACATACAACCAATGTCCAATATCACTATAGTAAGATTATGCTTTTGGGATTTGGTAATTTTCATTGCCATCTGAAATGGCAGATTTTAAGGATCTAAGAATAAATGGTTAACGAATTTTTTAGTAATAATACTATGAAAAACTTTTTTGTGATTTTCACTTTGAGGAAGGATAGACATCTGTCAATAGTGATCAGTGTACAGGATGGCTGTTGACAGGCTTGACACCAGAAAGCATTGCAAAATTGGAATAGCTGTTCCTGATGTTTGTGGGGTTGTCAGATTGTCACATAGGACTATTCTATATATTTTAGTGTGAGACACATTACTGCAACATTTGTACCAAGTCTGCCGAGCAATAACTAGAAAAACATGTCGTTGCCTGCAGGGAACTCAAAGGTCAAACAAGAAATGAACTGGACTCCATCACCAAGATCATAACTGGTGATGAATCATGAGTTATGTTTCAGGTTATAACCCTAAAACAAAGCAGCAGTCAGTGCAATAAAAATTACCAAAATTACTGCAACCAAGACATAAGAGTGTCAAAGTTTGCAACAATATCAGAACAATGTTCCTTGTGTTTTAATATTTCAGACACTGTACAAATGAAATGAATCCCCTATCTTTTTGGTCAGGCTATAAATGATAGTTTTACTATATGATTTTGAATTAGAACAATGCCCAGACAAGAATAATGGGGCTCTTTATCATGATAACATCTGCCTACAATAACCATTGTTCAACTGCTAATGACTACAAAGAATTATTGTCCATTTACTCCTTTATTTTTCAGTTCTTACTTTCTGAAACCTTTCTCCTGTTCCAAAAGATTAAATTTCTGTTGAAAGGTACCATTTTGACATGACTGGAGAGGTCCAAGTAGAATCACAGGAGTTTCTCTATAGAATCAGAGCTGATAACTTCCAGCAATACAGAGAATCTTGAAAAAAAATACTGAGATCCCCAAAGGAATTATTTTAAAGGATATGTTGAAAACCAGATGTCAGGGTAAGAAAGTTTTTCATAGTCAAATTCTCCCAAACTTTTGGTCACACTTGATATAGATTTTTGTAGCAAGAGCATCATTCAAAAAGAATTTATTTCTATTTTAATAGACAAGAAACAAATATTGCTAGTGTCACGTGATATCCCACTGAGACGATGGAAGTGGGATGACTGCTGTTTGAACTAACAGTAACCTGACTTGGATGACATCTAGTAGCCCTAACAAAATCGCCTGACCAGGGGGGGAGGAAGGTAGAAGCCAAATGATTGGCTGGGGCCCTAAAACGGAAGTGGCACCCTTCTCCCCGTCGGCGAAAAAAACGAGAAGAAATGTTAGTTATTGGAAGGGGCTCGTGGCAGACAGACCCATAGCCATTATTCCGGGTTGAAGACAAAAGAATATCTGAGACACAAGGGACCCGAGTTCTTCAAGCCAGTATTAAAAATAGCATAAAGTCTATTCGCCCGTGAAAGAAGAAAGATTCTCCAGTGGAAGCCCGTCGAAAAATAAGATAAGTAACTTTGGGGCTATTTCTCCTTTATACCCAAATTTTATATACCACCCTCTCTCTCTCTCTCAATTTGAAGAAACGAAAGAACAGAAAAGAAGAAAGACATTTATGTCCATGGACTGTTCTACATTATACATATTTGACACTTTGAAAGTGTATCTCTTTGTACAGTAAAGGATTCATGTATTTTTATGTTACCACGTGGTCTAAGTTGTTCTTTGCAGTTTTGCTACGAATTTGTTGAGTCACATTTCCTTTTCAGCTTCTATTCGCCTTATGTTATCTTGCTTAGAATTGTCCTATTAATTCCTTAAAAATATCACACGGGAAACCGGAGTTGTCGACTACTACAATATGATATTATTACGACTAAAACCTATAGGTCCATATCTTCTGTCGTCTAGGGGAGGAAGTTTAGTGGCCTTGGTGGGTGTGTGGATAGTGTGAAATTTGGAACCCCTTGCCAGCGGCGGTCAGTCTGGCCCTAAATTAATCCCTCACGTAATATGCCAGGTCTTATATGCCTGAGAGAAAAACTCTGAATGAGGACTAATTCTATAGGGGATCAAGTGCCAACCTGCCCCATCTTCACACGTGCGAAAATAAAACCCCGTTCTGGGATAAAAGTAAACCTTTCGCGTCACACTAGGTTGATACAATCATCGTTATATATAAAACAAATATAATGATAATAATATAGTCAACTGTTTGAAGATTCATTGTAATATGGCTCTTGGTGAGGCTTTCCAGATGCAGACTGGTACATATCTTCTGACTTTTGGGTGCTGATAGTGAGACCAAGCAGACATTGTAGGTACAGTCATCAGCAAACAAGAAGTTGCTAATAAGTCTCTTTCAGGCTTCCAAAGTGAAAGCCCTGCTCAAGGTATTGAAAAGGGTGATTCAGAAAGACACAACCCAAGATCTTCTCCCCGAATGGACATGATTGAGATACCACTATAAATGTCATATGGCAGATGGTTGCCTTTCTTCTTATAGATATAAACAAGACTAGAATTCTTTAACTGTTATAGAACCTTTCTTTTCTGATTTCATCTTATGTGAAAAGGTTGATGAGGTCTGCATCAATCCCCACTTGAAGAAGGTAGCCTAATCACTGATGTCAGCAGAACTGTTTAAAGTGTTCTCCAAGATCTGCTTCTTCAATATCAGCAGCTGGGTCCCATCTGTACTGGGGAAGAGAGAGGATCCAGAGGACTGAGGTTCATAGACATCCCTTAAAGCATTGTGGAAATGCTTGGTGTCATGACTGTTTTTTTCTTTCATAGGTAACAGGGTGCATGTTTGATGGCCTTAGACTTAAGATGAAAATTAAAGTTATGCATCATTTTTGCCTGAGTAAATTTGGCCACTGCCTCTCAACCTACCTGTAACATTGAACAAATATTTGAAGGTTGAAGGTATTACTTCAGAATTTATATTTAACTGAAAATGTTAATAGAAGAGAATATTTACCAAGCCATTTCAGAAATACCCCAGCCTAGCTAGTAGGGGCAAAAGAATATGCCAATTGCATTTCTGCAAGACCCTACCAATGAGTGTCCTGGATATGACACTAAACAATCCAATGGTGATACTCTAGTCCTGGAGCTTTGGGAAGTGTGTTGTACCTCTTCATTGTCATTATTCCCAGGTCCACTCTGACCAGGAGTAGAAATAAAAGTCCCATCTATGGGTCAAATAGAAATATTTAATCATCATATTTGAAACCATCTAACTGTGCGCAAACAAATAATTGATGTTAGATTGAATTATTAATATTACATAGCAAAACTTGGAACTATTTAACTGTGTGCAAACAAATGAGCTCTAACTCATTTTAAAATAATATTGCTGACAAACTATTCATTTACAAATCATACATTTAATATATATATATATATATATATATATATATATATATATATATATATATATATATATATATATAAAAGTATAAATATGATTTGGCATTAATAACCAACAAAGGTTGATATTCTATAAAACACAACCAATCAGAAATACACCCTGCCCAATTAATTTTCAATTTGTTCAAAACATTTGAAGCAAATTGATAAATTCTAAAATTACAAGTGTATCACTTGTATCCTTTTTTTAATTTATCAATTTACGCTATATAATTTTTGTATGTGAATTCACAAAAAATCAGAAAAGACACATTTCAAAATTTAAGTGATGTGGTTACAGAACACTAAAGATCTATTTCTTAATTGAATAGTAACTATTATTATATATATCCTCTAAGAAAATGGTTTAACCATGATGAAGCTCCAAAGCCAATGTTGTATGAACAAAAGATTGTTTTCACAATATGGTGGTCTGTAGTTGGTACAGTTCTCTGTAGTAATGAAGGAATATCACAATTAATGTTGACTGCTAAAAACTAGGAGTGATCAATTGAAAACTGTGAAACAAAGGTAGCATTAGTTCATTAAAGTGGATCATTTTGATTCCAGGGTCATACCTCACTACACATTATACAAAAGATATTGTAAAGCTCAGTATAGTATGCTTTATAGTTTTACTTCTTCATCTATATTCTCCAGACTTGTTATCAAGAAGTTACCTTTTTTAATTTGGGTAAATTTTAAAGCAAAAAAACCCTCTAACAGAGAACATATGGAAAATCTCTTAAAAATCTTTTGAGTTTAAAATTAAAAGAATTCTATCATAAAAGCATCATCTCTTATTAGCAAAGGTGTATACATGGTTCATATTTTGATTGCTAATATTATTTGATATGCTGATCATTCATGTTAGTATTCAAATTTAGCTATTAAATCAAATCTAATTGTATTAATGGTACTTGACTTATGCACACTAAGAACTTTTTAAAATATTTTTTTAGTAAAAAATATTAGTTACATGTTATAATTACTGTATCAACGTAAAACTTCTATAGTAATTTAATTATAATCTAATTGAAAAATAAGAAGTTAATATCTGAGAATAAAGTTTAAAAAAGGATTTTGCTAAATGTGAAAATTTTTCAAGTGTTTATAACATGAAATATGTGAAATCACAAATAACAAAGCATTTCTATCATACTACTCAAGATAATTAACATTATCAAATCATGCCATAAAAATGATGTATTTCCCTTTTATCACTGTTATATTGTATGTTCTCTGAAATTGGCTATAGTTTCAAAAATTCAAATGTTGTTTTTTATGTTAGAGCATAGTAATGTAACATAAGATAAGTCTTTTGAATAAAAATTAAGAAAATTATGTCATAAATAGCAATGAATTTACTCTAAAGAAATTTTAACTCAATCCTATTTTGTACTACAGTTTTTTTCTAATCTAAAACAATTTAAAAGGTCAATGATTCGACATTTCAATAAATTTCAATTTAAATAAATCACAGTTGCTTAGACATCCAGCTCTATCCATTTTTTTCCATGACTTATTTGAAAGAATTATTTTAATCAGTAGTATTATGAATGATATTATCTTGAATTTATTATTTCTACTACATGAAGCATTATCAACCATTATTAATTTTTGCCTAGTATTTCTTTCATCTAAATTTCTATTGCTTCTCACATACAGCATTTGGCTTTAAAAGATCTATGTTGTCTACATTCTGCTCTTGAATTATATGATTTATACATATCTAAAAAGTGCCTTTCTTGATGATATGAAATACATGAAATAAATAACTATTATTCAATTGAATATTATAGAAGTAAGAATTAATAAAGAGCTGAAAATAGTAAAGTTATAATTAAAATTGAAATAGCATTTTGTCAAATATTTATCTTTAAGAAAATACTGGAGCTTTGCTAATGGTAAATTTTACTTTGATAGAGTACTTGACTAGTCTTTCAGTGGGAAACTATGGGAAATAAATGATGGATCATGCTCAGTGAATGCAAACCTGAAGACTATTAAATGAAGAAAGTGATTGCATACACTATAAAATAAAGTTATTAATTATGATTTTATCTTCATACATATTAGGAATCATGAAAGCTACATATGAGTTAACACAGATGGTTTTAGTTTAAAAGCAACTTTGTAATAATTCATTGTGATTACATTTAGCTTTGACCATTTTAAAATAGTGAAAAATTTAAGGAATGTGTGAATTAATAGATTGCAAGACTGATATAACTTTTAAAGGAAAGTTTTATTAAAGTGGTTAAAACTGAAAGAAGAAATGCAGCAAAATGTAAAAGTTTTGTCTTTGGTGATGAAAGATGAAAATATGAAGAAACATTAGTGGATGGCAATCATCATGTTACATTTATAAATCTGTAAAACTTCTTTTAAAGGCAACAAATGTTTCAGGTTTGGATATGGTCAAAGTATAAGTAAAAACAACAATTATTATGTCAGCCATGCTTGAACAGATTGTTTTTTTCTTAATTAGAATACTTCAAATTATATCATTTATAAGAAGATAGAAATAATCTTAAATCAAATGATAGGAGATAAAGAAAAGTAATTCAATGTAGAATACATATTTGAATTTGATGACATATTGAGTGGCATATTTATTAAAAACATTTAAAAGAAGGAAGAATCTACAACTCACTTTTAAATATTTACATTTTCATAGGAACAAATCAGTTAGTATATGACTGCATCTATTTGATTTTGATTCTTTTAATTCATAATTAAAAGACCATTAATTAAAATTTTTTTTTACTAAGCACAAAGTTTAAGTATGTTGTGGAAAATGACACTGAGCCTTTAAATTACAATCAGTTCAACAAAGATACAATCTAGATACATGTTAGGATTTATTGGGCAAAATAATGAGCCAAATACAAAAGAAGATGAGCCATTAAGTAATCCTTGAAATTATATTAATCATATAGTATATTCTTTTCTGTTTTTATTATTTGCTCAGAACAATTTTGATAACTTGACTAAATTTATAAAAAGTCTTGTATTTCCCACTGTCTCATAGCATACTGTGATGTAGACAAACAATATAAGAATTTTACTTACTTTTTAAATATAGTATCTAATAAAACTGTTTATTTGATAAATAAGAAGAAGGTATAATGATCTTTATTATAACAAATGTCAAAATAACTTTATATATTCCCCTTTTTTATCTTGGTTAAGAGTCTTATGAATGAAAATGGTCATGATTATAACAATAGAGTGATAAATAAGATAAAATGTTTTATTCATTTAAAAATGTCAAATTTATGGCTTTCTTGTGTCAGTTTATCATTTTTTTTCAAATAATTAATAAAGTATTTTATCCTCAGCAGAACTTGTGCAAATTTCAAAAGCAAAACAATTAGTGATATTCCTGAACAAATGGCAAGACAATGAAATTCATCAGTTCTACATAGAGCTAAATGGAAAAAAATTAATAACAAAGTAGATAAAATTTGGGAGCTAACAAAACAAAAGTTTTAGTTCATGTAGTCATTTATGGAAAAATATGCCCATTCAAATCTGAATCAATATAGAACATTAGTTATGTTTTATTGTATAATAATGAGAATGTTCAATGCAAGCAGCAGAGCATATCAAGTTATGTTTTGAAAGAGAAAATAACATAAGTATGTTGACAACAAGGAAAATGGTTATGAGCAGTGTTCTCTAGATTATCTGATTAACTTGTCAGTAGCATTGACAAGTGACAATAATACAATGATTATCAGTAGCATGAGCATTTATAGCGGAATTCTTTTTCTTGTAACTGAAATATCATCTTATAAGCTGTACATGTTGCAGAAATAAATGTAAATTCTGTTCAAAAGGTGAACATGAAATGAGAAATACACTGTCTAAAGTGCACATTCTATAAATATGGTTGCCTATCATTAAAAATATTTATACCCAGTAGAAAGCAAATAATTTTAAAGATGAAATTAAAAGTAATAGAATACCAAACAAATAGTGATATATCAAAAGCAAGTTACATGTGTAAACATCCTTAACAAAAATTCATAGAGAAGTATGACAAAACAATACAATATTAAACAGATCTGATCTAGTAGAACAAACATGTTTAGATATAATTGTTTGGAAGTTTAAGATACATTATTATTCTATAAGATATTTATGCTAGTATCCTTATTCATTTTGTCAAATGTTTCAGTCAGATTGTTGTATCTGAGAATCCTCAAGAAACTCTGTGACAGTATCCTTAATTGCATTCAGAATTTTCTTTGTAGCTT
Organism: Sepioteuthis lessoniana; assembly: GCA_963585895.1. Classification (NCBI taxonomy): domain Eukaryota; kingdom Metazoa; phylum Mollusca; class Cephalopoda; order Myopsida; family Loliginidae; genus Sepioteuthis; species Sepioteuthis lessoniana. The sequence continues at coordinate 60,244,024 of OY757915.1, forward strand.
AGAATTTCAAATGTAGGACAATTTTTGTCCCTTAGATCTCTAATCAATATTTGTCTCTTACAGTACAAAGATTTATTCAATAATAAAAGAAATTTAAAAAGTTCTATCCAAATAACTACTGACTTTTAGCTATTCATCTTATTCTTTCCAATAAACCTCTAAATCTTAGTTGTTATAAAATTTGCTCTCTTGAATACTAATATCTACAATTAATGTATCGAAGTTTAGACAGTGTTATACTAATCTCACCTGCAATAATGTCTTGTATGTTAATTCTTCCATAGTATTTGATACTAATAATTTGCAAATCACAAATTCATGGAAAACTGCTATGATACAAAATTCTTAAACTGAGATTAATTTACTAATTTAATGTTTAATATAGAAATTTCTTAAAATTATGGATCATATACAAATAATTACTAACTCAACTTTTCAGTTTTTAATAAAACTATATCTTATTATTTTGGACAATACAAAGGATTATAAATAAAAATAATAATTATTTAGTCTAGTGTTTTTCACTTTTTAGATTCTTAGTTTAAAGTGGAAAATTTTTTGATATTTAGATAAAGAAAATGTGTATGTAAGTTATTATTTGTCTATATGAATGTTTATTTTCCAAGTATATATCAGCCAGATGAATTACTGCCAAAAAAGAAATAGAGGAGGTAAACTAAAAAAGTCGACTAAAGATTATGAATTCATATTTTTTAATCTGGTAATACAGGTAAAGATCTTATGAAAAATACCCCCACCCTGCTTTCTCTAATCTTTTTGTCAGCAACTTAACCACTAATTACAGTCTATAATTTATGGCCAGAGAACATTTCTATTATATATTTATTATTTTGGTTCCAACAATGGTAACTTTCAATGATGGTAACATTGCTCTCTTTGAATTGCAGCAACACCTACAAAAGCCCCATTATTTTGCCGATAAATGTCTGAATAGTTGCCAAACAAAAAAAAAAAAAGATCCAGGTTAGTAGCAGTCTATCTACTCAAGCAGCATCAATAAACTTCTATATTTAACTAATGCCCTAATTTGTTTTAGGCTGATCGTATAATTCTTTTTAAAGTCAATGAAAGTCAATTCTTGTCCATAAAATAAGCAGACAGGTTTCTGTTTATACCAAAGTAAGTTGATAAAATGTGGTCATTTTTATATTAAAGCTGCTAATAAACCATATCTCAATTTGTCACATAATACAAGCCTGCTCAATTAAAGAGAAACAATAAATACCTAAAAGAATTTTTTATATTTATATAATTTAATTGTACTTGGTTTTGTATGCAAATATCTGAATCTATGTGGACCTGTACTATTGTAGTTGTTAAGAAATGGTAGGAGTAGATGGTTTTATTATAAAACTATATTCTAATACCATTCACAAAATTTGGAGAGAGGTATTTGATATGGATAAAGGTAAAAAAAAAGTACTCAAATATAAACTAAATTCATGAAGAGAATGAAAAACGTTTTTACTTGAAGAGCAACCATACATTTTTGTTTCAACAAGTTTATGAAATGATATTAACTAGTTTCCTGAATACAAGTTTGAAATAATTACTATAAGTATGAAATACTATTAAAATTATCAAAATTATTTTCATGATAGTAAAAAACATATAAAGACTATATCAAATAAATAGAATGGCCAAAAAATATATTAAAACAAAAACTGAAAGCATATTGTTTGATTTTTTTTTCTCACTTTGTATTAGGGTGTATCAAAAGTATTTTCATTTTTTACAGACTTTTACTCTGGAGGTTATTTCATGCACATATCTAAAGACTATATATATATATATATATATATATATATATATATATATATATATATTTACTAATCTAATATCTACCAGTATTCACGGTATCGGAAAAAACAAAAAACCCCTAGTTAGTAACAAGAGATAAAAGTACCTCGAATCACCGCCCAGGGGAAAAAGAAAAAAGTTTTTTGGGTAAAAAAGAAAGAAAAAGCCAACGTCGTCCGACTCCTTGAAAAAAATCAAGGGGTACGTAGTCAGTGGTCAAAAGAAAACCAAAAAACCCTCCACAAATGCTGCAATGCTATAATTACTAAAGTGCTCAACACAATACAATGGAGCCAATTATAGAATTAACTTAAATCGCGAGTCGAAAATCTTCTACTAAAGTTTCACCTTAACGGATCATCAGGAAGCCTAACCTCGACTAAATTTTAAAGAGAAATCGCCTTCTTTTATTCACTAAAAACCCCACCTAGCCTAGAATTTGCATTAAAAAAAAAAAAAAAAAAAAAAATTTATAAATGACAAATACCCTATTTTTCGTTGGGAAAAAAAAAAAAAAAAATTCTATAACCTAATCCTAATTATATAGTAACCACGCCCTTTTGTGTCTACAACTATTTAACACCTCCGATCTTTTATTTAACATATTCTTACTTTTACAATTTGCTATTACCAATTTTTCCTCCATGCAAAGATTACAAGCTCTATTACCTGCCCTATATTTGCAGCATTTCTTTATTACTTCCCATTTCCTTATAGGATCTACTCCTTGTTTTTCCTTAAGTTCCCACACATAACTAGATAAAGCAGTGCTATACCTATACTTCTCGTGCAAAAAACTTGTTCTATGGTTATAGTACCTAGTTTTAAAATCCCCTTGTGTCGACCCAAAGTATATCTTTTTATTTCCCTTATTATTCGAATCACTATATACTTCTACTTTATACACTACGCATTCCTGCTTACATTTGCCTTCGAGGGGACACCTAACCTTATCCCTACAGTTGCATTTCTCCATCTCCTTATTTTTCTTTGTACCTAGTTTAGCTATATTACTCCTATTTATTATTCCATTAATGTTTGGCATGCAACTGTAGCTTAATTTAATACAATTCTTATTAAATACCTTGTGTAATTGGCTCCCACTAGGGAAGTTTCTTTTTAATATCTTGAAGAACTCCTTTCCCAAGTTATTAATTACTTCCATGTTGTAAGGGGGATTAAACCATAAAATTTTCCTAGGTCTATTTCTCCTTCCTTGTGTTCCAATTCTATCCCTATTCCTATATTCTAAATTGACCCTATATCCATCATTCTTTAAAGCCTTCTCATATTCCTGCTTAGTTCGTTGAAAAATTTCCCTATTGGAGGAGTTATTTGATAATCTATGCTCTATTCCCTTCGGTACATGTTTAAACACCTGTATTGGGTGATTAGATCCCCTGTTTACATAACGCAGATCCTGGTTCCTTTTTCTAAATGGAGATACTGTTCCACTATATAAGTTTAAAGTAACATCAAGATAATCAGTTATTTTTAGGTCTGTTGTTACATCCAATCTAAATCCAAATTCCTCATACAGCTTATACAATTTTTTTCTAATCCCATCACACTTCTTCGGTGTTAATGGAATAATAAATAGGAGTAATATAGCTAAACTAGGTACAAAGAAAAATAAGGAGATGGAGAAATGCAACTGTAGGGATAAGGTTAGGTGTCCCCTCGAAGGCAAATGTAAGCAGGAATGCGTAGTGTATAAAGTAGAAGTATATAGTGATTCGAATAATAAGGGAAATAAAAAGATATACTTTGGGTCGACACAAGGGGATTTTAAAACTAGGTACTATAACCATAGAACAAGTTTTTTGCACGAGAAGTATAGGTATAGCACTGCTTTATCTAGTTATGTGTGGGAACTTAAGGAAAAACAAGGAGTAGATCCTATAAGGAAATGGGAAGTAATAAAGAAATGCCGCAAATATAGGGCAGGTAATAGAGCTTGTAATCTTTGCATGGAGGAAAAATTGGTAATAGCAAATTGTAAAAGTAAGAATATGTTAAATAAAAGATCGGAGGTGTTAAATAGTTGTAGACACAAAAGGGCGTGGTTACTATATAATTAGGATTAGGTTATAGAATTTTTTTTTTTTTTTTTCCCAACGAAAAATAGGGTATTTGTCATTTATAAATTTTTTTTTTTTTTTTTTTTAATGCAAATTCTAGGCTAGGTGGGGTTTTTAGTGAATAAAAGAAGGCGATTTCTCTTTAAAATTTAGTCGAGGTTAGGCTTCCTGATGATCCGTTAAGGTGAAACTTTAGTAGAAGATTTTCGACTCGCGATTTAAGTTAATTCTATATATGTATATATATATACATATATATATATATACACATACATATATATATATATATATATATAAAATTTGCAAATATTTGGCTGGCAAAAACTACATTAAAAGCACATTAGACAACTGTCTAATGTATAAATTAGACTTGCCAAGAAAGAATTTACATATCATTGATATGATCAAAGACACTGTATACAAAAAAATAACAGGTTTTATTATCAAATTTCTAAATGTTCTGTAGTTATCATTCATTTGAAGTTTATAGTAGTTGCTTGGATTATCTTCTCAGATCATCATTAATTTTAGTTGACTTTTTCTGAACTAAAAAAAAGCATGTAAATAAACATGAAGCATAAAAGAAATTGGTATTAATTATAAAAACATCGGAGACTATTTTGTAAATCTACTATTTTTTATTTGTACAGAATACCAACCTTTTTTCTTTAGCTGCCAAAGATCAAATGTAATATGAACTCTTTTTCTCAATAAAGTAGGGACAGAAGGCATGTTACTTTAAATTTTATATAACACTTCAATTCAATACAAAATGGAAAACTTCAATAATTACAAGATTTTAGAATATTGAAACTAGAATAAAATTCATGTCTATGCTTTTTTTTACAATAATAAAGAAAAATGCTAATTATATATTAGATAATGCAATTGTTTTTTAGAATGAAATATTCATAAAAGTGACTTTTTTCTAAATTTTTGTATATCTTTTAGTTCAGGTTAAATATGGAGTAAGGATAACCTAAAGCCAAACTTTTCTCGATCTTATTTTTCTTATACAAGTATCATTACAGAATGAGAAAAGTTGCTTTGGACCATCTATAAAAACTTTTCTCATTCTTCAATGATATCTACATCAGAAATATAAGGTCCAAAAAAGCTCAGCTTCAAGTTACCCTTACTTTGTTTTAACTTGGTCTATTTTCCTAATTATTTATTACATTAAATTAGATTATATTCAATATATAGCAAAATAAACTTTTCACTTGGGTGCCAGAACATATCACATGATATATTAGTATAGCAGAAAAACATTTATTTCCAAAATAACTTTGTGGTCTATGGTATAAAAAGTAGCTTGATGATAAATATTAAAAGTGTTTTTAGGTTTTTATTTTTTTTAATTTTTTATTTTATTAGAAATCAAAATAACTGCAATTATTCTTGATAACCAGCAGAATTATTTAATCCTTCAAAAAAAAAAACCCCAAAAAAAACAGTTGTTCCATTTAGATATATAGTCTTCAAGACCTTCAATGAAATATGATGGCTATTTTCACTTGAAATAAAGACAAAAAGTAAAGAACTCTAAATAATTAAAGAATATATAAATCGAGTAGAATTGGATAGTATGTCATCATAAAAAACAAACTATCATTATTTTACACTGATTTTTTATTTCTTAGTTTTTTAAAGTTTTTGAAAAGGGGTCTTCAGAGTTTTTAACATCTCTAATGCAGAGTTAATGTTAGTTAATTTTTTTCTAAATGCAAGTTTATGTTATATCTTAAAACTAGGAAAAACATGAGAATATAGTATTATTTAGTAAAGAAGATTTCGCAAATTAAATTCAAAGAATAGAAAAATATAGAAATAAAAAATCAAAATTCATTCGAGAAACAAATTATGATACAAGAAAGAAAATTATTATATAGATACAATACTGCTTGTATTACAAAAATTTGAATTCAGGATATCTTATTGATTTTAAGTCAGACTTAGTAAGTTCCAATTATTTCAGAAAGTATATCAATACATTGACTTTAAAGTGATATTTAAGTGCATTCATTTGGATGCATATGCAGGGATATATTAAAGGCTATTTAGTAGATTCCTTAAGTGATTTCACTCAAATCTTTAAAAATGCATGGTGGAAATATATCATTCCACTCAAAAAAAATCAAGAATGATGTAATGCTTTCATGAACCTTTGGTTAATTTTTGCAAGTTATATTTTGGTTTTTATTTCTTTGAAGATATCTAAAACCTTGATATAACTTATTATGTACACTTGGGTAATGAGGTAGGATATTTGGTACAATGCAGTAACATGGCATAGGATTGCATTCACAGACTTATTCTCTACAGAAAAGATTCTAAGGTAAAAACAAAAATATGGAATCAAAAGCAGAGAGCTCTGGTAATTTTTTAATCAGAAATAAGACTGCCTAATAGAGACAAATCCAACTGTAGAATACTAGTTGGAATAGTGTATGTAATGTAAGAATAACATTAAAAGCAAACTCCCTTTATTTGAAAAAGAAAAGTTTCTATCACCATCTATAGCTTTTCAATACAAATTTTACCAGCAAAATTAATTTTACCAGCTTATTAAAAAAGTTTTGATATCTGCAAATTTCCAAGATTTTTGTAACATTTGCACAGTCTAAATCAGAGTCCCAAATAGCATGCTAGCCTCTTCTCATTCTTAGGCTACAAGCAGTTCTATTTGCTAAAAGTAAGCATGCTATATACTGGAGTTCATTAACTTGAATGAATTAAAATTCAGTTTTTAAATAGTAACATCCATCATGAATCAGTTAGAAAATTATTAAATATTAAAAAATGTTTTGAAAGAATATATTACGGAAGACATTCATAAATGTTAATGTACAACTCCAAATGTCTGAACTCTCACAAGTGGTCTATGCAATTGAATTAGATAGCTTACAGTTAGTTTGGATGATGTGTTGCTCTTCTCCAATGCAACCCTTATCTATAGTTGCACTCAACCTGCATTTATGGTGATTAATTTAGTATGTTCTTTAGAAGTCTGTTAAAACCATCACAAATTTTTTTCTCTAGTAACAATAACAAATTTTTTTCTTGAGTTTCAATGGTTTAAAGTTATTGCTTTCTGGAATATTTAAGTTAATATGTCTTGAATTCACTTTTTTCCCATCTCCTTGTAAAAGGAGTCAATTGAAGGGAAGAGGTATTGAATTCATTGTATTCATGCTTTATCAATATATAAAATAAATACTAATTGAAATCTGAAAGTTTATTTGCTGAATGATAGTACATCTCATCTACACAGTTAGGATGAAAACTTGTTTGTTCTGTGAAAAAAAAGAAAAAAAAACAGCAGCCATGTGTAGGAATTGTCCTGAATTTTGAAGTTTCAAATTAATAGCCATATTACAGGTTTGAAGATTTAAAATGGATTGTAAGGTCAATTTGATGAATATAGAGAAATGATGAACAACTACAGAGCTTACAAAAAGTAAAATAACACTAGAAATTGTAAAAATGGTGGGGAAATATCACTAAACTGTTAAGAAGTTCATTGAAAATTCTAGATGATTCCATTGGAGTTCTGATAAGGTATTTTATGAGTGACAGTTAAAAAGCACAAGATATTATGAACTAAATCAGATAGTAAAATGTGAAACTGATTACTAGACCACCTCTAAAAGACATCCATAAAGAATATTGAATGAACTGGCCACAATATATGAATACCAATTTTCTTTTTAATTTTCTTTTTTTTTTCATTTAAAAATACTGTAATATGTTCAATTGGCTGGACAAATGGAGAAATATTGGGTGGTTATTGGAAGAAACTTCTCTCACAGGTTGAGACATTAGCAAAGTAGAGGAGATAGAGTGATGTTTTGGAGTGTGATTATATGTGGTGAAGTAATGGGCCTATGGCAAGTTTCAAATAGTGTTAAGATGACATCTCTCAGACATAAATTGATTTTTTGAGGCACACATGGAACCATAATTTAAGAAGCTTTCAAGAAGAAATGTAATAATGCTCCACCACATTTGATGAAGAAAACTAATGAATATCTGAATCAAATGGGTTTCAAAGAAAATTCATTTTATAAAGTGGCTAGCTAGTTTATTGGAATAAAGTGGTCAGCTTGTTTAACCTAAAGGAAAACTTGTGGAGCATTCTAAATAAAAAGGGTTAATGGCAATTTACCAGAAAAGATGAATTTTGGAATGCTATTCTAGATGTGCAGCCTGTTTTAGCTAAAGAAATATAAACAATAAAACAAGCTCACAAATTCAATGGATAAATAACTTATAAAAGTAGTTTCAGAACATGGAGCTTACATTTCACATTAATATTGTCTTTATAAATTTGTCTTCATTATAATGACACTGTTTTCAATTTTTTGTTCAAAATATTCCTCTTTGTAAACTTTGTGCATGTTCTGTAATTGATATTTAATTATAGTAATGTTTCTTAGGTTATTTGGTTTAATTGCATATCAACCCTTGATGGTTATTTAATGACAAATCCTATTCATACATATATTATGATTTGTAAGGGAATAATTTGTAGATAACTTGATTTTTAAATAAGTGAGAGCTTATTTGTTTGCAAACAGCTAAATAGCTCCAAGCACTAGTAATTAATAATTCCATTTAATGCTAATCATCCAACAACACTCAGTCAAATGGTTTCAAGTATTGCTATCTAACATTGATAATTCTATTTGCACATAATTAAAGTTTCAAGTATTGCTATTTAACATTAGTAATTTTATTTAACAAGTATTACAATCTAATATAAATAACTTGAACACAACTGTATGTCTTCAAAAAACTAACAATCCCTAGCAAAAGATTGAACAGCTCCATCTGACCAATAGATATGACTCCAACAGGTAGTATCACTTTGGGCCAGAGCAGACCTAAGAGCAACGGCAATGAAAGAACACTCAACACTCTCCAAACTTCAAGAATATCAGATGCAGTTCAATGTCATACCTAGGTCTCTAAATGGTTTTATGCATTGCTATCTCACGCTAATAATTCTATTACACATTCCTCATTTATTTTCACAAAGATAAATGGTTTCATGTACTGCTAATACTAATAATTCTATTTAATATTAACCATTTGTTTGCACACAGCCAAATAGTTTTAAGTATTGCTATTTAATACAAATAGTTCTATCTAATATTAATTATTTATCTGTACACAGTTTAAATAGTTTTCAGTATTGGTATCTTAGTGCAATTGACCCTCAGTCACCAGGGTTGGGTAGTTTGGCACAAGAGCAATTAAAAAAATACAGTCAGGACAATCATATTTGTGCTTGGGCTTGATATGACCAGTCAATTGATCAGATTGGGCCTCTCTGACTACCTATCTAGCCTAGTAAGGGCCAAAGTAGAGTATTGTAAGTCACTTAACCACTTCAGTTGCCAGGTCAAGAACTGCTCAGCCATCAAGATCCCATCTTGAAGCATTTCGGGTCACAACCCACAGCCAACAGATGGCATTGTTGAGGGAGGGGGTCTTACCTCTCTGCAAAGCTAATCAGCATATTCTACAGCCTCAGCTGACAGGGCAGAGTGTTTCTTAGTCTCAGTATCTTGGCTAATAAAGTAAAACTTGGAAAATCCAGTAAAATTCAAAAACATATTCCTTATCATAACAGTGATTTGTAATTTATAATAATTCATACATATAATGTGAAGGGGAATATTCTGCAGATTAATCGTTCTTGTGAATTGCTTCAATAGTTTTCTAAAAATAAGAGAAAATTATAGATGGCTAATAATGTGAGATATAGTGTATGCTAATTTTATTAATCTTATTTTCCTGATGCTTTGTATTTCACATGTTTCTGTTTATCTTAATTCTACACTTTTCTCAATCTAGCTTTTTCCTAGAAGATTTTCCTTTGTCTAAAGATATGTTACTTAGAAGAAGCCTTCCATATTCTTTTTCACCATCCCTTTTCAAGATATCTTGAAGCAGATTCATTTTGGAGAACACAAATTTATCTGTATGTTGGGACTCCCTACTTTGACTTCTACATAAAAAATTGAATATTCACAGTAATTCAAGTAGAAAATGATATGTTCAATAAAATGTAACAAAGATTCTCTGAAAGTTACATTTGCAGAATTTGCAGTACAATTCCTAATTTGTATAGATACAGTAAAAAAGAAGCAACTGTTGTATTATGTACTTGATCATATTCTTTGCATGGAAATTTCAACAGGCTTAGTTTTTCCTTTCTATAGAAAATATTTATGGTTATAAATGAATTTAATGAATATCTATGCTTGTATTATCAAGAATAGAAAGTATTTTAGATACAAGGCATTTCCAAAAAATAAGATACAAACATTTACTAATCCAGAATCTTTATTACTATATAAATAAAATATTGTGTGTATCAGCACTACTATGTTACTTTGCCATGATGCCACCAGGATCCTAAAGCAATTAACTGAAGGACAATTGACTTGACATGTTCTTCAAGGAGAGTATTTATGCACTCATGAACCAATGGGACAAGTGTCAATCTTGATGGTGATTATGAAGAAGAAGTAACACTGTAGTGCTGATAACACATGCACAATATTTCATTTGTATAGTAATAAATATGTTGGATTAGTATATAAAATAAGTATAATTATATATTATAATTAAATATATTTGTGTCAGTTTTACTCTATGGATGCACCACATGAATGCTGACTAAGCACACAGAAAAAAAGCTAGACAGGAACCATACAAGAATGCTACAAGCTATATTGAACAAATCCTGAAAGCAATATCCCCCAAAATAGTAGCTCTATGTCTATGGACACCTACCTACCATCTCTAAAACCATCCAAGTAAGATGAATAAGATGTGGGACACTGCTGGAGAAGTAAGGACGAACTCATAAGTGACATTTTTTTATCGACCCCTTCACTTGGACGAGCAAGTGTGGGCTGACCAACAAGAACTTATCTACAACAGCTCTGTACAGACACAGGATGTAGTCTAGAAGACCTGCTGGAAGTGACAGATGATAGAGATGAATGGCAAAAGAGAGGAAAATCCATGTTAGCAGTACAACATGATGATAATGAAATTATAAATAAGTATATAATAATATAACTTCAGAAGCAGAGATCTAAAATCTGCTTTTCTTTTTGAAAAAAATATTCATAAACAGCTTTTTACAAATTAAAATTGGGCTTGCATTACAAGTATATAAGAACTCAAAGGATAATGTTATTTACTAAACTTTACTCAGTATGGCACAAACTCAAAATGAGGGGAATTGCAGGTAGAAAAATTTTGCTAAGCCAAACTTCCAATTGGAGAGACCCTGCCTACCATTAAAAACAACGTACAAGCTAGGCTTAAACAGCTACTACTGACACCACTGGCGAATATGTAGCTATTTTGAAAATTTTAAAATGTGAAATATATGTTGAAGGTTGATCAATATTTTATTTCTGTGTTTTATAAATAGCGTTGCCTTTCTGAGGCAATTAATTGTTTTTACATTGAAAATGTACTTACGTTAAACTGAATTGTTATATATAACTGCTTGAATAGTTTGAAATAGAAATGTTTTTGACAATTCAACTGTGTAATCATGCTAAACTGAATTATTTTAAATAGAACGGATTATTTACATAAAAATGGATTTGGTGTTAAATAACCTACAAAGGTTGATATGCCATAAAACTTAACAAACCAAACCAAACCAAACCAAGGATATTAGTCTGAAAATAAACATAATAGCATGACTGGAGTTTGACCTTGCTTACTTCAAGGCTCAAGTTCACCATTTTAGGTATTACATTACGAATATTTCCCCACTCTGCAGCAGTTTATGTTTCAAGACTTTTGAGTCTTGTGTTGATTCTTCATAGTAATTGTAAATAGTCAATTCCCATGATCTATCTTTTTGGAAATGATTAAAACACTGATGCCTCTAAAAGCACTGTACTGACTATTCACAATAATGGATTTTTATGTCTTTAATACAGATAAGCTTATTCTAAGTGAAATACAATAAAAGGTAAACCTTTTGAAAAGAAAGAAATTATGAAGGTAGAATTATTTTGTTACAAAAAACTTTTGTTTACATTTCTGTCTGAAAATATTCTTTGGAAAAGATATTCAACAATATTAAAAGTAAACAATCACTTCATAGTAGATCTAATATATTAACTTTATTTGCAATGTGTTTTTGTGAAAGTTTCATTTCTGTCAAGAGGGACACTTTTTTTTCCATCAGCATTTGAATGACTTTACAAAGCAGCAAGCAGTATTCAGATAACTAAGAATAATACTAGATCAATTTCAGATATTTTTACTTTGTCTCATGGCTTTTTGTGGGATAGTCTTGAAAAGCTGTCAATAATTTCCATCAGTACAGGCCAATTACATATATAATCAAGTTTTTATAGAAATCCTAAAATAACCTTGTAGCATTATCTGGATTCTAGTCATACCAAGATCTTCAGTCAATCTTGTAAAGAAAAATCACCTCTATATTTGTATAATGAATAAAAGAAACACTATTATTTTTTCTTTTCAAACATTCAGAGAAAGTTTCTGGTTTCTTTGTTTAATCACATATCAACCTGTGAGGGTAATTTACTGCAAAAGTCATTGTTGTAGAAGACCAGTAGTGGTACTATCTAACCTGTAGCTGGGAGGATAAGAGGGTTCATAACTTTCTCAAAGGTATTAGCCTGAAAGTGAATATAATAGTGCAACTGGAATTCAAATTTGCTTACTATGGTTCTGTAGTGCAGCACTTTAACCATTACACCACAAGGAATACTCCTTAGAGAAAATTTCACCATAACTATTTAATATCAACTACAAATCAGCTTTAAACATCATCATCATCATCATCATCATCATCATCATCAAGGTGTACTAACAGCACAGATTCCTTTAACTCTCTCTAACCATCCATCCCTATTGGACATTGCTATTGATAAGTTCTCTAGATGGCACCCAGTGTCTGCATCGAGCTGATGAATGTAAGTTTTTGCTGGTCATCCAACACTGATGTGTCCATATTTAGAAGTCCATAGAGAACATTGCTTATGAGTTTGTTCTTACTTCTCCAACAGTGCCCAGCATGCCTTTCTCATCTTACTTGGATGGTTTATGAGCTGGGAGCTAAGTGGCTGTTCAGCTGTTGTTTCGTAGGGTTCTGCTTCCAGTATTTGTTTAAAACAGCATTCAGCATTTTTGTGTAGTTCTTATGTAGCTTTTTCTGCAGGCATTTTGTTAAAGTGGTACAACCATACAATAGTACTGACATAGTAGTCACTTGGATGAATTCCTATTTTATACTATTTTCAAAAATTTTGGCAGTATAGTAAAAGTACTAGTAGTACTTACGGATATTATATGTTGTAAGATTGTCATTATTCAAAATAAAGAACATAGAGTCACTTCTATTGAAGTTTAGTATAATTATTCATATCAAAAGAATATTTGTTTTATCATTTATTTACCGCTGGTGACTGCCTTGTTTACACCAAATGAGTGTAGAATAATAACAATAATAATAACAATAACACTTACCAGCTTAGGGGTCCCAACTAGCATCCAGTTGGCAGACAAAAATAAAACAGGCTGTAACTCAATACAATCCCTGCAAATCATAATCCAGGGAATGGACTTGCCCCCATTGCATGATGGAATACTCCAACATGCTATAAATGACTCTCCTTCTACAGAGCTCATTCTGAAATTGGCTCAGCTTGTTATGCAACTGAGTTCTGATTTTAATAACCAAATTCAATAGTGAGGGGTATGGAAGATAGCTTCATATTTGTTAAAAAATTTTAACTATTCTTGAAAACCCTTAAAAATTGATAAATGCTTTAAATAAATATTTGATTTTATCATGGTGTAATAGCAAGTTAAGCTAGTAGACCATTGTTAGTGGGTTTGATTTTTAATAGATGCTCTATATTTCTAATCTTGTGCTAAACTAAGCTAAACTAAGTAAATTACCACTAAAACTGACTCATTGCATGAATCCAAATGCAATTTGGTATTTCCCACCTTTCAAGAAACTGAATTAGGGTTTTTATCTAGATTAGTCAAATAATAAAAGATAGGTATAAATTATCTTCATTAGGCTTCTCCTTATTTGATATAACATACATGTTTTTAAAAAAAGTTTTTAAAAATGTAATAGATAAGATCACTCAGTTTGATTTTGTTTGAAAAGTTTGATATTCAAAACTAAAGTTAAATACACACTGATATCAATGGATATATAAATCATATAAAAGAAAACGTTAGGAAAATCCTAACAGTTTTGAGATTTAAATTAGTATATTTAATTAGATATTTAATCAGTAATCATATAGAAAAATATAACTTCAAATATTACATTTTATAACTTCTTTAAAAAAATGTCTTCAATAAAATGAATATAATCTTGGTTAAGTTAATTACAAATAAATTGATTTTTGAAAGTTGTTTTGCTATATCTTTATCTCTAAAGTATTTTGCTGCAAAGAATACTATTTTAAATCAACTGAAAAATCATTATTCAAAATATCTATGCCTAACAAATAAAACAATCTGCATTTTCACATAAAAACAATCAACATTTTTACATCTACATATTCTATGTTATTTACCGACATGAAAATCTGTATTTTGGATAATAAGGATGAAATAAATTCTTCCAAAAACAAAATATCAAAATACTGTCTCACCAAATTTTGTCTTCAAAAATTGTGCTTACCTAAAAAAGAAAAAAGAACAGCGGATATTAAAATAAAAGGAAAACATTTGAGATAGAACTGAATATAAACATAAGTTTTAGATATAAATGTATTATTAAATAAGATAAAATCAAAGACAAAGATTATTCAAATAATTTCTTTACAATATATCTCTGGCATAATTTTTTATATGTTCAGGTTATACATTGAAGAAAGGGATCTTTACTCATAAAAATAGATTCCAGACAACATAATTTGACAAGAATTTAAGTTAGATTTTTTCTTCTTTCATTTTTCTCTCTATTGCTTTTCATGCTATATCTTCTTTTTCTTTTCATTACAAAATTCTTCATTTTTTCCATTTTTATTCTGTAATTTTTTATTTCCTTTGTTTCTGTCTCCACACTTCTTTTGATCATTTTTTTTTGCATTAATTTCTTTAAGTGTTTTAAATTAGGATTTATTTTTCAGGTTTTATATAGAATATTCATCAAGGGAATAGATTTGATAAATGAAAATGTAAAAGATAAACACATTAGATCTATCTACACACACACAAAGAAGATTTGCTAATAGAAAGCAAATTAGTAAAGATTAGGGTGAAAAAGGCCAAAAGAATTTGCCAGTAGACAGAGGCTAACTGATAAGGATATAAGTTTTTCTGACCTCCTAATTCATTCTCTAGAAAAAATTTTACATATGTCTAGACAGAATTGTTCTAACAAAAAGTACCCAAGAGTTATGCAAAAGAAAAGAGTAGCAAATAGAGATAAGACTAGAACTATGATATCATGTGCAAGAGGTGCTGATAAGACTATTTTTTGATATCAGTGAGATCATAACATCTGCTGATATGACTGGAGGCTCATAAGCGATCTATTTTAACCACTTGTTTAGATGAAAGATTTTCCATTGTAGCAAGAATATTCATCAAGTTAATAAAATGTTTTTTAGGTAGCAATAAAAACTCCTGATAATATTATTTTCTTGGGGAGTTGGGCAGAAGAGTATCTTTTAAGGTAAGATCTTACTACTCTTTAAAGTGCTTAATTTTTGTATTTCATTTCAAGAATAAATAAAGACGTTTTTCTTTTTTAAGTTATAACACGAAACTTAATTTGATTTTTTCTGTATTCACAAACAATGTTTCAAAAAATAAGTCCTCAGAATGGGATGCACAACTTTTTTAAAGATATATTCATCTTCATCAATGACTGATTTCTAAAAGATTTTTTTCAAGTACAAGTCAATGATAATATATTGAGCAAGGAAATTATATTATACATGAAAAGAAATTAATCCCATATAATGAATCACCAAGAAATTAATGGCCCAGTGAGCTGGGGCTGCCGAATACACTGACTGCATCTCTGCAGAGGGGTAACCCCCCCCCCAACAAGTGTCCTGCATATGACACTAAATAATCTGATGGTGAGGATTCAGTAATGCTGGAGCTTTGAGGAATGCGGAGTACACCTTCATTGCCATCACTCCCAAGTCCACTGTGGTCCAGAGTGGTAGCACCTGATAGGGTTCTATCGATGGGTCAAATAGACTGTGTACTTATGCTAAACTGAATTGTTTGAAATTAACATTTTTGACATTTAACTGTGTAAATAAAAAACTGTGTACTTATGTTAAACTGAATTGCTTGAAAATAGAACTGTTTATCATTTAAATGTGTTTTAACAAAAAAACTGATGTTTAATTGAATTGTTAGTGATACATAGCAATACTTGGAACCATTTAACTTTGTTGACATGCAAAACGGAACTGCTTGATTATTTGTGTGTAAACAAAAAACTGTATTTAAACCAATCACTAATTGTGTGTTACAGTTTTTAAAAAAATGTAATTTATCTATCAAAAATAACTTCTTTACTGATTTTAAGAATAATAAACAGGTTTCTGAAAAAGAATTGAAATAAATTCTACTGATAGCTGTTATTTAGATTATAGATATAAAATGATTTTCTCTTACAAACTCAAACCACTTATGCTCTGCTTAAGGAAAAATTATTCCTAAATCCCCCATAACCAGTGGGTACATTCAAACTAGCAATTCCAAAGCAATTTTTCTTAATGAAATACTTGGCTAATAGTAAATTGGAATATTGAAAAGAAAAAAGAAAAATGATCACAATAGGGAATTAGGAATTTTAGAAGGATTCTCTGAAGACTTTAGCCAGTAATTTCATGATGAAGAATATATGTTTCTGAAGTAAAGGGATAAGTATGATCTGACATATTAAGGTGAAACTGGCTTTATTTAAACTGAATATTCATCACAAGTGCAGTTTAGAATAACAAATGATTTAATTTGTAAATTTTCAAGCTTTATCAAATTTGAGTACTAATTCATTTATACTTTTATATAATGAAATTCAAATACTGATCAATTGAATAAAAATGTATGAATTAATGTACAATTCAAAAAATTACCATTGTAAGGAAATGCAAAGTTTTATGTAATGTAGAAAAATTAATCAATGATAATAGATAATTTTGAGTTAGTAACCTATCAAAACCATAAATAGAAAAATTAAGAAACTATATCAAATTATTTTAAATATATGATATACAGAAGATTTACTGAAAATATTGTTTCAGTGATAAAGATTATAGGCAAAATGTTTGACGACTGTATTATTAATAACAAGATAACCAAGAAAAATTCAGAATTACATCCAAATTGATAATATATAGAAAAGTATATATCATTTACAATTTAATGAAGCTTAAAGTAGATTTTATTATAAATAAAGGAAATCATCCAAAATATTTCTTTATTATTTGTTTCTTTTATTTTTTCTATCACACCAAAATAACTGTTCATAAAATGTTATACATATCAAGAAAACTAAAAATTGTAACAATTAAATTTTTGCTTACAATTAAAAGAGTTAAAAGATTTTCTTTCAATATGTACATGTTAAAAATGATTTTTTGAATTATATCTAAGTAAAAAAAATATTATCCAAAACAGAACCATATATTCATTTAAATAACAGATCAAATGAAATTATACATTTAAAACTGAAATAGTACAAAGAAGAAACTTCAACACTTACTACAGAAAAATAACTCTCTTGCATATTTAATGATAGTAAAACTCAAAGTATATCCTTTATCAAGAGTCTCAGCCAATACATACTTCTAAATGTCAGAAAGTGAATATTATTTGCAAACTGAAGAAAACTCAAGATTACTGTCAAATGTTTAAACTTTACACTTCAAAAAAGCTTACTGACAAGATTAGTTACAGAAGATAACTTTTAGATCATCAGTTTTTTTTCTTCATCTCAAATTTTACAAAGGGTCATAAATTAAGTGTGAACTGTACCTTCTAAAGCTGAGTGCTAAGCAAGGCAGCAGCAAGAACCATTTTTTGAGTTTTTGGTATGACTCAACCTGGGATTGAACCCCAGTCTCCAGGGCCATTCGCGAACACTCTACCCACAAGGCCAATGGGCCAGTTAGTATTTAATCATCATTAAAATCTTAAAATCTTTGTTTTTCCCTTTCTTTTCTTGCAGTAAGACTCTCAGTAATGTGAACATTTTCTTCCTGAATGAGCATAGAATCTAACAAAAGAAACAAAGACACCAATGCACAAAATCCTACTTCAATCTGTAATGGCTTGCAAATTGCTTACAAAAGGCTGCCAGCTCACAAATTCACAAAAAGAAATTTAATGAAGAAGTATCAATAAATAGAGCCATCTCTCTCTCTCTCTCTCTCTCTCTCTCTCTCTCTCTCTCTCTCAATAGCAACATTAACAAAGGAGCAATCAAGTGTAACACTTCATCAAATTTGGTTACTTTTCTCTCATTTAAAATAGATTCTCACACTCACAATGAAAAACCTAGAAATCACACTCATTCACTACTCTACAAAAAGGTATTTTAATCAGTTAATTTTTGTTATTCAACAGGAATCAATCTATTACATAAAAATCTCCAAAAATCCAGAATAAGAAACAAGAAACTAATGAAGTAAATGTGGTCCCATTGGTTACTATAAAAAAGAAAAAGGTGAAAAAAAGAAAATAATAGAAAAAAACAGAGATTGATATGTTGTTAGAAATAGTTGTAATAATATAATCACAGTGTACAATAAAAAATAGTTTAGTAAACAACATAGTTATATACTATAGTTACTGGCTATTTATGTTCTATATTTATGTCATTGATATTATGTTTTTATAAAGACATACTAAGATATACTTGTACAATTATTTTGTAATAATTTTATAATGGAGCAAAATTATTAAATAAGATAGTAATCTATAGAATTTTCTTAAACTGTTTTGATAGTCTCTCAACATTATCTGCTGTTAACTAACAAAAATAACTTCAAAATCTTATTAGTCTTTATTCAGCTTAACTTATCATTTGATTTAGATGTTATACAAACAAATTAAATTGTTGAGTTTTCCCTATATAGGTACTTTAATTAACAAATTTTATCTATAAGGAAGAGCTGAAAAGTTTTTGAAAAGAAAAAAAGAAAATTATCTTTTTTTATTTTCAAATTTTATTAATCTTTTTCTTTAAGGTAATCTGCTGTCATAGTATTATATTTCCTTAGTAATTAAATGCACAATCATCAGACATCTGAGTCAGCTAAGAATATCATACATTAATATATACCAACTTTGAACCATAATAATACTTTACCTCTCACCTTTCCTTGTAATGATTATATAAATGATTTAATTCTTCTAAAAGTTAAATTTGGATTACTTGTAAATCCTGTAACACAATTCAATACTATGCAGATGGGTGACTAATAGTGTCAAAACCCAGAACACAAAGCTGAGAAGAACCAGATGCTTTTTAAAGTAACAAGTGTCATCCACCCCTCGTTAGTTAACTGTACAAGTGAAAATATATTATGAAGTATATTAAAATGGATTGTAATGTTTTAAGATGCCAAAAGTTAATGGCTATTTAAAACATGTTTTATATGCATTAAAATTGCTGAAATATTTAACAGATAAAAGTTTAAGTTGTAAATTAAACTCAGTTATTGAACAATTTTTGCAGCTGAGGAATCATGATGTTATCTCATTTCTTTTTTATGACATTTAAAAAACTGGCTATTTTTCAAATAGTTTTTTCAACAAATACACCATTGATTAAACAATATATTTGTTGAAAGGGACTATCATTTAAGAAATAAAAAGTTACCAAAATTATTTACATGAAGACTATTTTCAATATGACTGTAAGCAACATAATACATAAATGAATTAATGTCTGTATTCGAAGATGAAAAACATTTACTTGACACAAAAAAATTGTTTTACAACATAATTTCTTTATTAATGGATTCAATTCAATGGTGAAGATTGATTAATCCTATATATAATTATACTGTGAAAATTTCAGCTCAAAATTTAGCTAATGGTTAACTGCCAGGCTAATGGTTAACTGCTAGCTTTTTGTCAGCGTGTTTTGTCAGCATTTATGTAGTGCATTCATACAGTTGTATTGACACAACTACTACTTGGAAGAAATCCCGTTTTATTTAATTGGATATATCAGACTTTCATGTATTCAATAGCCTATCAATAGCAGTCCACACCTTAACTAGGCTCATATTGATATCACTTTCAGTAGAAGAGACGCTGCCGCTGAGATACATGAACTTGTAGACTAATTTCAGAGGACCGCTATTTAGAGTGGAGATGCCTCCTTTTTGATTAAAATACATGTACTCCATTTTGTTTGCATTCACATGGAGGCCGATAGTTGAATCCCTGCTGCAGCAGCCTGCTCCAGGTTATGCAGCAGGGATTCAGCTTGGGTAGGTGTATTTGCAAGAAGACCTATGGAGAAGCAAGGATGAATGTATAAGTGACATTCTCCAATGTACTTCTTCACATGGATGTGGCAATGTTCAACTGGTAACATAAAATGCAATAACTGAATATGATAAAACATGTCTTAAATCCCATAAAACAAGTCTAAAATTAGAATAATGAAGTAAATTTATTTCTCATCTAAATTACATGTTTGATTTTTTCCAAAATATAGCCAACATTTTTCCAAACATTTTTATCCACTTATTCCCTGCATTTATAAAGAAAATATCTGGTTAACCTTTGATTCAGTTGTGCAATGTAATTTTGGCATTAGATAAAAAATATTGACTTTTCTGTGTTTCTTTCAATCTTGAGAAGTTTGATGGTACCTGTACCATGCTAGAGGAAATGCATGAATAGTCTTTGCCAGTTAGTTAAACAACTTTTTATAATTAAAACTCTGAAGCAAAGTTAAGCATTATGAACAGATTTATTAATCATTAGGAAAGCATAAAAACAACAATGTGTGGGATAAAGGACTAAATTAGAAAGGAAGCTCTGGGCCCTTTTTTCAGTAAGGGAATGAAACCGGAAGTCATCTCCTGGTGACAAGTCTAAAGATGTACAGAAAATGCAAGACCTGCAAGGGTAGATAATGGTGTAAAACCACAGTGCCAAATAAGGGCTGAACAGAAAGCATCCAACACATGTAAATTTCAATCTTCTGTCTGCAACATTTATTGACTGCAATGTAGGATTGCATTGTCATGATGCAAAAAAGTTTTATCTGCAGATACAAAGTTTGGGTGTTAGTAAGATTTCACAGTACCTTATAACATTTTTATTCCATTTGGCAGAAATTTAATGCAAATGACTACTTTGACATCTTAAAAAAAAATTCAAGCATGATTTGCTGAATGGAAAGAACTATTTTAAATTTTCTTACTCTTATAGAATCTAAGTGATGATATTCCATAGACTGACTTTTGTTTTCTGTACAATCATCATGATAAATTACTTTCAGACACCTGAATTTCAACTGACAGACAATGTTCAAGTACCAAAAATTCTATCATTATACCTAACATAGTACTCATGATTAATAAATGATATTACTTGATGCTGTCACACAAACTGACACTAAGTGAGTTTGAACAAGATTTTATATACTTCCAAATATATGTTCAGACATGTTTCTATTTCCACTATCATCATACTTGTATATATTACATCTGTCACCAATATATTAATATATGACTTATATTAATTTTCTTCTTAATATCAACAAACTCATATACATTCAGTAGTTATAAAAATCTCTATAAATAACAAATAATAAATTATACAGAAACAAATACCAAATTTTTTTAAGCATAGCATTATATTTCATAATTCAAAGTGAAACATTTTAAAAAGACATTTGTTTGAAATAATTTGTACCACTTTCAAATGAGTAGAAGATATATGAAAAGGTAGTGGATTTTAAAACTAAGGTCTTTCCCAAATACATATTGTACATATAGAGTATACTGTATATAGCAATCCATAAAAACTTACAAAAACATCTATTCTAAAAAAACAGAATTGAGGTCAAGAGATATATACTGTTATCACTAAATTAGAGGATCTTTAAAATTACTTTAAAGTGATCCTTGTTATGCATGCATAATAAAAATAAATAAATAAATAATCAAGTGCGTGTATGTGTGAACTAGTGGTGAATTAAGTATTAGAAATGGGAACCTAATTAGAAGACATAGAAAGCAAGAAATAAAGAAGTAGAAAACAATTATTTGTATTCTTATATAAATAATGAATACAGAGAAGATCCAAAAACAATTTGTCAAAGGAATAACAATATATTCTGTAGGAGTGTTATGGATATAAAGAGCAGCTCATATATTCCTAAGAAATCTATTAATTAAGTTTAAAACTAAATAAGATTTTTGCAAAAGTAAATATTCCAGTTAATACAATAAACAGGATACAGATTTTGCTGGTATCTCTTCCTCAAAGCAAAGCAATGGCAAACTTAAAAGCTAGAAATAACTTGCAAATAACTTATCAGACTCCAGAAGTGACAAATTATGGTACCCGGTAAGGAAAAAATTCCCATTATCTTTTTGCTTTTTATTGTTGTTCATACTTAGTGATTTATTTTGCAAAAATAAAGACGGAAAGATAGGCCTTTTTCTCAACACTCAGCTGTTAATTTTGAAATACATTTCATAGTAACCTTTGCAGAATTGGCAATACTCCTAGAAAATAACCTTTTCTATTCTCTCATGTCCTCATATGATGACCTTTTATGTCACTGCCCCAGGTGGTATCAATAGAAAGTCAATTAGGTTTGGTGCTTAGTAACCATTTTTGCCTTGTGGTACAAATGTGACATATAAAATCAGTAATAAATAAATAAACAGGACAAAAGTTGAGTGAATATAAAAATTTCTAAATGTCCCTTCACAGAACCAAAAATGAAATACTTAAAAAATGAAGTATTGATACCAGTGAAATTAGAATGAAATGCGTAAACAAACATCTCTATATTATTTATTTCACTCTCTTTCTCTCTAAACTGGAGATTTTTCAGTAAATTTCATTTATATATAAAAGAAGTATTCTTTTTAATCTCAAGCATTTTTCATGTTAAGAGCTTATATACAGGACCCATGAACTGTTAAAATTAAGACAATAATCCTAATATTCTAATATATTTTTATGTTACCTTTTATCTGCCCTTTTGATTTAGCTTTTTTTTATCATCATGATAAAAATAATTTAACTCTTTACAAAAAAAAGTATTAGATTTAATACATGAGGAAATAATTTGCATGATTTTACATAATAAAAAATAGTATCACACTTTGAAGTTTAAATGACATAGCATTTTTTTACAATTTTATTGTTATTTACGAATTAATCTATAATGAAAATGTAAGGTTGTGAATTGAGTTAACAAAGAGAAGAGTGTTATGAGCAATGGCAAAAGACTTGATATTCCTCTGGTTGCAAATTGTAAAATTTGATTCTCAATTACATAGATAAATGCTGAATACTCTTCCCATCAAATGAAGCAGGAGCATTTTCTTTGTGACACCAAATTGGTTGCACAGCAACTCTGCATTCTCTATGAGTCCACCCCACTGAACTCCTGAATCAGCTTCAGAATTTTTCTGAGGTCAAATTTATCCATGGTTGAAACAGCTTGTTACAAGCAATCTCAAGAGACTTGTTTCCTCTCTGCCATGTCAGGTTGGAGAACACAACTAGCCTCCTCACTCTCTTTTATCCCTGCTTTGATATGTCAGAAAACACTGCTAGCCTTTTTATCCACCTTCTCCTCATGGACCTCCTGTGGCAAGCTACAATCTTGAAATGAATGCTGAATAGAAAGATAACAGAAAACCAAAAAAATTAGAGTATTACATTGTTGGAATGCAAGAGATTGAGATACATTGTCAGAACATTGAGAGCAAAACTTTGTGTGAGAAAAAGAGAAACAGTTACACCAGTTAGAAAAATTGTTCGTTGTAGCAAGAAAGGAAACAAGCCTGTAGGCATTACTTGTAACAGAGAGCATGCAGATTGATCATGGATGAAACATGTTTCCAGTTTTACTTCAGATATCACTCTAACTGAACATTATCAAATAAGGCTGCTTGCTATCTATAAGGCAGACATTTTTTTTTTTAGATTTTTAAATTCAATAATAGTTTCAAATAATATTTGTCATTCTTTTCAATTCAAATTATAACTAAGAATAATATGATTACTTTAACATCCTTCTGAACCATAAACTAGTTTGAGAGAATATTTAAATTAGTATACATTAGGATGCATGCTTGGCATAACAGTTATTATCAGAGGAAATTGGGTCAACAACCAGAGTTCAAATCGTGGATGAAGATGTTAGTGTTTTACTTTGTGCTAATACCCTTAGGAAAGGCATGAATTTATCTCTTCTCCTA
This sequence comes from Sepioteuthis lessoniana, assembly GCA_963585895.1. Lineage (NCBI taxonomy): Eukaryota > Metazoa > Mollusca > Cephalopoda > Myopsida > Loliginidae > Sepioteuthis > Sepioteuthis lessoniana. The sequence goes on from OY757915.1 coordinate 60,268,409, forward strand.
TCAGTTATGAGTAAATAATAGGACAGACTGGGTTCTTTAGCTATGGTATAGCAAGAAGTTGAGGAGAAGGTTTGGTTGGTTGCTTAGGTTTTATGGCATGTCAACCTTTGTAGGTTATTTAATGTCAAATCCATTTTTATACAAATAATCAGTTCTTTTTCAAATAATTCAATTTAGCATGAGTACACAGTTTAATTGTCAAAAACATTTCTATTTCATTTCAAGCTATTCAGTTTTATCAAACAGAGCTAATTCAGTTTAGAATAAGTATTGATTTAGTTTACACAGAGTTAAATATCAAAACAGTTCTATATCAAACAATTCAGTTTAGCGTAAGTGCAATTTCATTGTCCAAAACAAGTTCCATTTCAAACAATTTAGTTTAGCATAAGTATGCAGTTTAAATGTAAGTACACAGTTTAATTGTCAAAAACATTTCTATTTCAAGCTATTCAGTTTAGTCAAACAGTTCTAATTCAAACAATTCAGTTTAACAAAAGTATGCAGTTTAGTTCTATTTAACCCATAGATAGGGCCCTATCAGGTGTTACCATTCCAGGCCAGAGTGGACCTGGGAGCAATGGCAATGAAAGGGTGCTCCGCATTCCCCAAAGTCCCAGCATCACTGGAACCTCACCATCAGATTGTTTAATGTCATATCCAGAACACTTGTTGGGGGGGTTACCCCTCTGCAGAGGTGCAGTCAATGTAGTCTACAGCCTCAGCCAACTAGTCAATACACAGTGTTAATGTCAAAACAGTTTTATTTTAAATAATTCAGTTTAGCATAAGTACAGTTTAGATGTCAAAACAGTTTTATTTCGGGCAATTCAATTTAGCATAAGTATGCAGTTTAAAATGTCAAAACAGTTCTATTTTAAATAATTCATTTTAGCATAAATACTCAGTTGAAATGCAAAAAATAGTAAACTCAAGAAACCATAGTTTAGTTCTATTTAACCCATAGATAGGACCCTTATCAGTTGCTACCACTCCGGGCCAGAGTAGACCTGGGAGCAATGAAAGTGAAGGGGTACTCCACATTCCCCAAAGATCCAGGATCCACTATCAGATTGTTTAGTGTCATATATCCAGTACACTCATGGGGGGGGGGTCTTACCCCTCTACAAAGAAGCAGTTGGTGTATTCTACAACTGCAGCTGACTGGGCAATTGAGGAGAAGGAAAACTTTGATTGATTGGTTGGTTGTTTTGTTTTATGGTGTATCAACCTTTTTCGAGTCATTTAATGCGAAATTAAGTCATTCTGTTAAAAGTTTGTATGTTTGGTTTGGTTTTATGGCACATCAACCATTGTAGGTTATTTAATGCCAAATACATTTTTATACATATAAACAGTTCTATTTCAAACTATTTACCATAAGTATGCAGTTTAAAAAAACAGTTCTATTTCAAATAATTGAGTACACAGTTTAGTTCTATTTGACCTATAGATAGGACCCTATCAAGTGCTACCACTCTGGGCCAAAGTGGACCTGGGACTAATAGCAATAAAGGTGTATTTCACATTCTGAAAAGCTCCAGTATTACTAGAGCCTCACCATCAGATTGTTTAGTGACATATCCAGGACACTTGTTGGGGAAATGTTACCCCTCTGCAGAGATGCAGTTGGTGTATTCTGCAATCCCAGCCAACTGGGCCAAGGAAAACTTTGAATTCAAGCCAGTAGTACTTTGCTGAAAAATTGATCCTGTGTTGCATCCTGCCTATGGTGAACAGGTTGTTTAAATATATATATTAGAACCCACAGCTAAAATCAAATTCCAAGCCATTATTTTTTCTCTGTTTGTGGAGAAAACATTACCAGCTATTTTCTGATCAGATCAAAATAAGCTTTAGCACTCTTTTTAAAGGAATACTAACAAGAAGTATGGGGTGTAACTGTTTAAGAGTGGAAGATGTTTAATTGACAAAACTTAAAAGAAAAACTTTCAATTGGCCATTCTAGGGAAGAGGATGAAGAAGCAATCTAACTTTTTATTTAGAAATGCCAAATAAGTTTCAGTATCAAAACCTATAAAAAAAATTTTTTTTCTAAAATTTCTGATATTTCTTTTTATATATTTCACCCACCCAATTTTTTTTTTTTTTTAGATACCTAATTCAACTTATTCTATATAGGTTTGACCTGAAAAAATAGCTATTTTAAAAGTTTCAAAATATTTATACAACTATAAATGATTATAAAAACATTAAAAAATGCACCTTAAAAAGATATATTTATTTTAAGTATATCAGAAAGAATGACAAGGAATTACATCTATTTGGCTAATTAGGAACCTACATAATTAATCTATAACCAACCAAATCTACAATCAATCTTTCCATAGCTCTGACTAGAATGTCATCTATCCCTAATCTAACTTTTAACACACTCACATATACACAGGTATACAAAAAAACTTTATTTGACTTATAAATGATTTAACAAAAAAGTTAATACAAGCTCAGAATAATGAGAAAAAAATTTACTGAAGTATTTTATATTCTGTATCCTACTTTAGTTTTAAGACACTTTCTTCAAGATATGTGCATTGACCCAGAATCATCTTATGAAAGAATATATTAGATATATTAATAATAAACAAAAATACTAAATTAAGTCTGTATATTATTAATCCTATTAAAAAAAGTCTTTAAATAGATTAAGATCAAATCATAAGCAATAAATTTTACTTTAAATCTAATTCAAAATTATGAAATGGGTCATTATCATTAATATAGTTGTTTGAACTAAATCATTCTTGTTTTTTATCCTTATGTTTCTGTTAACAATGGTAACAAGATGAGAATATTACTCAAACAACTTCCGTCCTGTCAGCTAGGGGTGTAGAATATGCTGACTGCACCTCTGTACAGGGGTAAGACCCCCACCAACTAGACTACCTGTTGGCTGTGGGTGGCAACCCATGATTCTTAAGGATAGGATCCTGATGGTTGAGCGGTACTTGGCCAGGCAACCAAGTAGTCAAGTAACTTGCAACACACTACTTTGGCCCTTACTGGGCTAGATGGGTGGTTGGACAATCCAATCAATCGGCTGGTCATGCTAAGCCCCAGCACCTATATATTTTGTCTTGACTGTATTTTTCAATCTGCATCATCAGCAAGCTCCTAACCCTTATCTTTTAGGTGCTAGAAGGTGGTGGCCAAGGGTCAATTGCATTGAGAGAATAGGAATTTGACCACTGCTAAATTACACAGTAATTAATAAACTCAGAGAATGATGTAGCTGACTTCTCTAGATTCATTGTCATTAAATCTTTGGAGGATGTCTGCCTGGCAAAATTCTCCCTTTCTTAATAAAAAAGGTTATCATGATGAGAGCTTGCCCCTAAAATACTAAGAAAATGCATAATAAAAATTTGCTTGTTGAGGTAGATGGCTGGAGGCAGGCTAAAAACATCCTTTAAATGAAAAGATTCCACACTACCAAAAGCAGAGCATATCCTCACAAAAGACATAAGACTTCTAAAGAAGTCATCAGAAGTAAGGAGTTGGCCTTGGCCACAGCAGAGGAGTTGAGTTGACAGCAGCTCTGGTAAAATAGAGAGTGACAAACATCAGAAGAATCACCATTAAAAAAGATGAAGAACAAATTCAGACCAACACCTACATCCTGACATTTAATAAGCCTCATACTCTGAAGAAAGTAAATATCGGCTATGGTCCTGAGAGGATTGAACAATATATCCCAGCACCCCTGAAGTGCTTCAAATGCCAAAAATATGGACACCACAGGGAAGCTTGCAGAGGACGAGAGACATGTGCCAAGTGTGGTGAAAAGGACCCAGACCACATGGAAGAAGATTCCTTAAAGGAAATTAGATGTCCAAACTGCCAACAAGACCATACAGCTTATTCAAAATATTGCAATGTCTATAAAAAAGAAAAGGAAATATTAGAAGTAAAGTACAAGAAGAATATAACTTTCCTGGAAACAAGGAAAATAATAGTCCTACATGGGAGAAAACACTTACATCTCTGTTGCACAGAGGGTGGATCCAATCAATCATGACAACAAATACAGAGCTCTAGTAGAGAAATTGTTCCAGTTGGAACTGAATGATTGACCAAAGTTTCAAGAGCACCTGAAAAAACTGCACTTGGCCAAGTTTCAGCAAGTACAAACTCAACAAGAAGTCACAAATAAAGAGAAATCCAATGAAGTAGTCCAAGGAAAAACACACATAGAATCTACCACTCAAATACGAATCACTCCTCCTAAAAGTAGAAAATCTCATCTCACAAAACAGCTCTTACATAAGTCTCCAATCTGTTCACCAAAAACTGTCAAAAACAGACTAAAATACTTGTATCCCAAAAATCTAAAACAACTTAAACAAAAACCACAAGCTTCCATTGGCCAACCTGGAAAAATACAAATGAACACCAAAGTGAACAATGAAAGATCAGAAAGTGTATTCAAACTGCCCTCAGCTAAATTTGATACAGTCCCCTCAACATCAAGAACAAAGTCACCTATAAGAATGAATAAACAGTGCAATGCTCAGGGATTGACAAAATCCCTACAAAGATCCTATAGTATAGAAAGCATGGATAGTGACACTAACTGCATAATTGCCAACCTCAATCTAGAAGACATAATAAATAAGTACAATACTTGGAACCATTTAACTATGTGCCAATAGATAAGCTCAATCCTTTTTTAAATGTTACCTACAAACCATCCACTTAAAAAGTAAAAATGAAATTACTTACAAACTAATGTCTTACATATCATGTATATCTATTTAAATATGTGCAAACAAATTACTGATGTTAAATTGTTAGTTAGATAGAAATACTTGAAACCATTTAACTGTGGGAAAAAATGAGCACAGGCTTGTTTAAAATGTTATCAGCAAAATATTTACAAATCATATGTATTTGATATATATGTATAAACAGGATTTGGCATTAAATAACCAACAATGGTTGGTTGATATGACATCAAACTAAATCAAACCATAGAGATTTAATATATATGTATAAACAGTATTTAGCATTAAAAAGCCTATAAGGGTTGATATGCCATAAAAACACAACCAGCCAAACAACTTATTTTTTTGATTAAACAAAAAGCAATATTTCTATCAATTTATCTGACAATAACCTAAATCTAAAGTGAAAATTATCATTCATAAATACTGGTGATAGAATATTTAAGCAGTAACATATCTTCATACTTCTTTTCAATTCATTCATTAATGCTTTCTACATACTACTGAGCAATTTACAATCAGATGAGCTCAAGATTGTAAGACTGTCCCTTGGAACTATCTTATTTTAAAAAAAGAAATAGTAATATCTTAGCCATGAATAATTCATAAAACACAATTTTTAAAATCAATGTTACAATAAAAAGGGCAGATAAGGCTTTCTAAACAATATATATATATATATATATATATATATATATATATATATATATATATATATATATATATATATATATAGTTTTACAAAGGAGCAATTCTTGTATGGGATCAAATGAACTTGTTAATCATTTTTACTTTTATCAATAGAACATACAGAGAATGGGAAGCTATCATATGTAAATTACATAACATAAGAAATTTGTTTGGTCAACATAGGGACTAACACTGTGATTTAAGACAAGATAAATGTCTGCCAAATCTCAACTATTTCAGTAAGAAAAAACCAGTGATTGTATGATAACATTTTTTTCTGTATGACTTGTTCTTGTGTTAAAATTATAATATTAGTAGAAACATCCAAATTTAAGATTAACTCATCTTATATCAAGTTAATGGAAGTATTATTCTTTGAACAGCATCACTGCTGGTAATACTATATTTATAAATGTGTGTGTATATGAGAAAAAGAGAGTGAGTGAGTATAATTCTTTTCAAAGATGTTTAAAATGAGTTCAACCATACTTATATCCTTAGGGATTATCTATGGAATTCAAATTGGAAATTACAAAAAAATTTAATTACTTTTAAATAAATGAATAAATGGTGCCAGAAGAATTAAATCATGAAATAATAAGCAACTAATGAAACCAAATATAGCAAATCTAAGCTTTAATGACTGTTTCATTTTAGGAAAAAGTGACATAACACTTGTTATAACTGAATCTATAAAAATAAATGTAAAATAAAAACAAGTTATAATAATACATGGTTTGTTTAGTTCAGTCAAATAGAATTCTTGTGGAAGAAGCAAGCACAAAAATATGAGTTGTTTTTTATGTAAAAAAAATTATTTGACAATCAAATAGAGAAGACAGTAAGCTTGTACTAAGGAATCTTATTTATATACCATGAATATAATTTTTTTTTTAAAATAGGAAAAAAATTATCTGATTTCAAATTCCAGTGCTATTGTAGTTTGCACTCTACCAAAGTGGCAGTAATTTCTGATCCATAATACGAGCTGAAAGAAATGAAAAATGTATTGCCCTGAAGAAGGGCATTGGAAAATTATTTGAAGAACACCAGGTGATTCATCTGCAATAGGTTTAAAAAGAAATCGGTCCAAAAGCATTCGGTAGTTAGCCAGTTGACAATCCTTAGCTTGATTGCTGATTTAATGGGGTCAACTCCAGAGGTGTCCTTACAGGTAGTATTCTGAATTAGAAACTGGCTACCTTGGAATGGAAAAATTATTACTTCAGCTGCTCTCTTGTCTCCTCAGTCCAATCCCACTGACTTCAGTTTTGAAGGAAAATAAGTTAAATTTAGAATGAAATGCAAAAAAAAAACAAAGTCTAGTACTCCTTCATTGAAAATGAACATGCTCTACTGCTAACTGAATATTCAACTATCTCCTCAGGAGTATAGAAAGTAAGATATAATCAGTTTAACATGAAGATATAACACTGAAATGTATGAGCAAAGACAAAAATTTTCCCTACACCATTATCAGTGTCACTTTAGTATCACCAGGCTTAATTTTTTTAACTGCTTCCTGCCTAAAGATGAGATATACTTGAGGAGAAGGAGAAACATATACATTCCTGCCCAAAGGTCCTTATACTCAAACTACATTCTGCTTCACCTATATACACAGTCTTATAAATGATTGTTCCTCACTATGCATAATCTAATCTAGTTTTTTCATTAAATTCATTATATTTTCAACCTTTATCTTCTTTCAATTTCTACATTTATATTTCTCAGTGAATAATTCTTTCAAGGTCAAATGAACACATTTTTTTTAAATTGGTGATTTCAAGTAAAATATATTCATGAGGAAACTACTAATAAGCTACAGTGCAAACTTAATGGTAGACTGCATATTAGAGTATCACCCAAATTTATCCAAATAGCTAGCTTATTGCTTGAGACTACAAGTATACGGGCTAAATATAAATTGCATAAGTTCATCTTATCAATGACCAAGACTGGGAACTAATCTTTAAACAATTTATAATTTTTTAATGGAGCGTTTATTGCACAAGATATAGAGGAATTTTCATAGCTATATATTGTAATTGAGAAAGCTTTTTTCTTTTTTTTTCATTCCCTAACTCTAACATTTTCTAACCTTAGATTTATCTTACATGATAAGGAGTGTTCATGTGAGACTAAGACAGTATAAAAGATTACTGATTTATTTGAATTATAAAATAAATTTTAAAAATATCTAATTATAGTTTTGTAAACACACACACATAATAATTCTAAAACAACTATTCATCATCAACAGATATCTTTTATGATTAAAACAAAAATTCAGATTATTTTATAGAGTACTTTCAACTAAACTAATAAAATTAATAAGAACAGATTTCAGTCAGATGGTCAAAGACCCAGACACATTCCAGCTGCATGCTGGACTGTCAATGCTCAATGGCAGACTTGAGGCTGAAAGGCTCCTGGCTTCAGCTGGGCTGGGCCACTTTTGGGTAGGTGAGCTGCATTATTGACACCCTTGACACCTTGTATAGCACTGGACCTCGCTGTCCAGTTTAAGCTATAATCGAGCATCTGTGCCTGGACCCAAGTTTGGGTCCATGTCAAGCTAGGTTCATCAGGCCCACATTGCACTAAGTGGGGCGATGACCAGTATAGTTCAGCAGTGCTTGAGCCTTGGTTTGTGCCCGACCTTCCCCTCCTCTAACCCCCACTATAATCAACCTTTGGGTGATTGACCTTGAGTCAAGTCCTGTCCGGTGAGAGGCAGAGACAAATATACACATTCTGGCTGTGACAGCTGGTGGGCAAGGAAGGTAATCTGTACCTCCTCTGGTTAGAGCACTCCGACCAAGGCCTTATCAGCTGCAGATGCCAGAAATGCACAGCTCCAGGCCTACCCGGCAGCCAATGTCTTGACTCCAGCCTGCAGATGATGCAGGAACTTTAGAAAGTCTCACCATCCTCAACAGCTCTTCTAAGAGCTAACCACAGAAAGTCTTCTAAGACCACTTTTGGTCCTCTCACTCTACTTTCCTGGTTCCAGATTCCCCAGCAGCAGTTCCTGCATCTTCCAGCTACCAGCATCTGCAGACCAGCTCCAGCTTCACCAGCAGCTGTTCCTGAGCAACCAAGCTACCAGCACTGGCTTCACCCAGCAGCGGACTTCTACATCACCTTAGTTTATGAGCAACCACTGTTCAGATTAATACAACACACTGAGGCTACATCGACACATCTCTGGTTAATCAAAGTACTGCACAACCAGGTCTCCGATTGTCTGGCCTCTGCAACCAGTAACTGAGTTTTCGGATCTGTGATAGGGCAGTCGCACATACCAATTCAAATGACATCCTTGTCCCTGAATGAACTAATTTTTTTTGTGATTGATTCACCGAATAAATCTTGTTTTTTTTCAAATTAACCCAATTGTCTTAGTCATTTTTGCCTAGTTTGTCATCATTCACTTATTTTTCAAAAGTTTGTGGGATTGTCATATTTATCAGTCCTGCAACAAATCTCTGAAAACTATGTTAATCTGAAAATAGGTTTCTCAATCATTGTGCTATAATAAGGTGCATATGTCCCAGTGCAATTCTGTCAAAACATGAAACATGAGACTCAAGAGAAAAATCAGAAGAAATGATGAAGATAATACTTTCATATTAGTAATAGATTTATAGACTTTATACTAATGTTAAGCACTTTCTTTTAGTGTCCTGATTAGCATTCTAGTTTTACAACAGCATGGTAATGATACTCCAAAAATTTCTTGTGTAGTATGTTATCTATGCTGAATTTCCACAAAGTTGGCAGAAATTTTGTGGACTGTGAATTGCCAAACTGAGCAATCCCTGGTGTATTTCCATAGTTCCTTTGGTTTGATTTTGTACCACACCAGATCAGTTTTGATAGAATCTTTATATTTCTTTGGTCATCCTCAGTGTCTTCCACTTCAACATTGGTGACTTGATACTGGCATTTAATTCTAAGTATGAACTAAAAAGCTTTCAAGTAAATGTTTTTCAAATAAAAATATAAAAATAAAATTACATTTCTTAAATTGATTGAATAGCAAATAATATTATGAACCTTCATTTCCTAACTTCATTCCATTCTCATTTTTAAAACAAAAAAGACAATCTCCCTATAAAGCAGCAATTGCATTTCTTATTCATTCAGTTGCAAATAATAATATTTAAAAAAGTACTTAGAAAGTCAATTGTGATGCAGAAAAGTCATTTAAATTAGAGGAATTCCTATTATTTATTAAATATCACCCAACAACAGCCTTCGCTTCCTCTTACTCTGAAATGGTGAATATTTTGGGTGAAAGGCATCAAGTCCCTCTGCTAGTAAATCATCACAATAAGAGGCCTAAAATAACAATTTTTTCTTTAAACTATGAAATATCCTATCATTTAGTTTCCACACCTTTCTCTCCTTTCTCTGTCATTTTATAGTAATCTGAAGGTTTCAGCAATACCATATCTTTGATTTATCATGTTTTTTTTCAACAATATAAAAGTTTTCCAGTAACTTATATTCTTTACCAGTAAAAACAACAGTTCATCAGAGTGATATATATATACAGTGCATATCTGGTTAGAATATCCTATATTCATTGATTTAATACTTTATTCGCTTTAACAACAAAGAATACAAAATTTTGATTCCTAGTATGGTTCAAATTATTGAACCAATTCCTTTTTTGTTACTTTAATTATTACCATATTTTGGCTGATCCATTCAACGACATGCAGAATATCCAAGCATATAAAGATACTGAATCATCTGTGCTACATGGGTTGCTGAGAATAGGATAATCAGTATATTGGCTGCTATTCCTTTTTGTTTGTGAACATTTCTGGAAAAAAGATAAACTCCCTTTTTTTAGAGATTGTACAAAAAAGCTGTGAAATTAATTAACCAAAAAGTCATGGTAGCAACAAAAGAAAAAAAGTATTCAAACGACACTGGAAATGAGAATGGCTTTTCAAAATTGTAGAAAATACAAATTCTGATTTGAGAATTAGGTAGTCATAATAAAATTAATAAATGAAATTGATAAATGTTCTTTGGGCAGTTTTATCAAAATCTCCAATATACTTTATACTGAAATTTTCAGAAAAGTTATTATTTATTTATAAACATTATTTTTATGGTTGATTTTTCAATTGTTCTGACTGGCTTATTTTGTAGCCTTTCCCAAGTAAACGTATAATCCCTAAAGAGTTGCTTTTATTAAAAACCAAGTCTGATGAAGTGAGTTTTGTTCTATTACGATAATATAATTTGATTTTAATATACTGGAGTTATTCTTTTTAGTCTTTATATATATATCAGGTTTTTTTTTAAACTTAGTTATCTTCAGTTACTTTGGACATGACTCATTTTCCTAGCTATCAAGCATACACTGCTAAAAGTGACACATCCAGCTTTTGTAAAATTCAAGGCTGCAAAGTCAAAGGTCATGTTACTTGTATTAGTTTGATAATATTGCAATACATTTGTAGTACATAGAGAAAACACATTCAAGCTTAAGTATTTAGTGACAAGTTTTGTATTTATAAAACCCAGCATATATGTCTCTTACATAAAAATAAATTACACAAGTTTTTTTCAACCTACTGTGTCACCTTAATTTGAATATTATATAGAATAATTACTTTATAGTTAAGGCAATGAAACTTTAACCAATCCATTTATTTACTTCTCATACACCTCAGACAAAAATTATTTCCCTTACTTTTTTATAATATTCAAATTTCTTGTGTACACTATATTAATATTGTTTTGTTTAGCAATATTCTATTTTATAACAAGTTGATATTAAAAGGAACTAAACAGTTTAAGTTCTTTTTGTTATAGTTATACCTTTTAAAAACATATCAAAACAGTTAAAATGTAATCACAATAGATAATTTCCCACTGCAAATAAGGAAACTTTATAAATTATGAAGAAAAAATTGATAAAAAATAGTGAAGTAAACATTTTGTTATATATGCTGTCTGAAGATCTAAGGTAATGTACTCATTTAATTCTTAAAATTTACAATTCCAGAAAAATCTGTTACTTAGGATAAGAAGTGAGATTAGAAAAAAAAAGATCACCAGAAACAATTGATATCCAAGGAATGATGGTGAGTCTACCAACCAAAGTATAATGATTAAAATAAAGTTGAGAGTGCTGGTTATTATAATTTGTTGAATATTTTATTATTATTGATTACTATAGGTTTTTTTAGCATAAATATTGCAATAAAATATCCAGTAGTAGAATGTTATTCCATAGTCAGACAAAATCTTGACATATTGCAAAATTCAATACTTGTTATGATCTACTATTCTTTGAATATTATAGTATACTAGAGTGCTGTTGATACTTGTTGATAGTAGTCATGAAAACTAAAAAAATGTTTTATCATAAACAATTTATAAGAAAAAGCAAAAACAACAAAATATAGAGAATGATACAATATTAATATTGATTATATTACAAATAAATACAACTGGAGACAAGCAAAGAGTAAATATGTTTTAGAGAAAAATAAGTCTATAAACTAGAGGTTTAGTAAAACAAGATTAATTGAGAAAAAATCATAAAAATAAGTAAAAAATTATTCTTTTAAATTTTGAAAAGAAATTTGAAGGCAATAACTTCATAAATGAAGAAATTTGCTCTACAAACATTTCTTTAAGCTTCACTGTTTGCTCTGTAAATAAAACAGATTAAGTTAAAGTATGAAACTGATTTTATACATTCAACAGTGTGTGTGCATATGAGTAGATTTATATGAATAAGTTTGAGAGTAATATATAGATATATATAAAAATGAAAGGATCATTGTTACTATCATAAATTTCATATTCACAAATATACACTGAACAAATCTCATTTATCAAAAACCAGATGTATATATTCTTCCACAAATTTTCATAAAAGAAAACAGAATGATAACTTACACATTGAATACATCTTGGTAAAAGCCACCCACAATCATACATTAATACAGTATAGAGTGAAAGATAATCTTAAATTGGCGACCTTTAGTCGAGAGTGACCAGAAGGCTCCCTTTTCAATAACTACTACACCGAGGTGTAGGGGAGGGCGCCACTCCTTTCCCTGAGAAAGATAATCTAACATGAAAAATATTTTAAGTACTAATCATCTTTTTGTCATTTGTGGTAGATTTGTGAAAAAGACAGCAGGATTTATTATAAATTAATACTAGAAGCAGTGTATATTTAAAGAAAGTTAAGTATAATGTTTATAAATTTTAATGACAGGGATAAGTACTTTTGTACGTGAGTATCTTGATAGAATAAAAATATTCTTATTTAATCACAATGCCTGTTTATCTAATTAAGTCTCAGGGGTGCTGACCTTGTTCAGTAAAAAAAAACTGCTATATTAAAGAATACATCAAAAGTCTGAATTCTGATAGACCACCATTTTAAATGGCATGTGTTAATGAGACAATGGCATTAAAGAAAAAGAATGAATGAGAAATGTAAAAACAAATGGTAATGTTGAGTTAGTAAAAAATTGAAAAAAAATTATATAAATAATGTACATTTTTTAACTAGAGTAAAAAAATAATTTTTGTAAGTAAATGTCCATATACTAACAGCTTTTGAAGACTGATGTTTTCTTTATCATCAAAGATCCTATAATTGAATATTTGAAAATCTTGTTTTATAGAAGATCTGTGTTTTGATGTAAGAAAGTTTTGTACAAAAATTAATTTGAAACATATAGATAAACATAAAAACATTAGTTTTACTTGTAATCTTAATATATAAATTATTTTCAATTGACAAACCAAAGTTTTAGCAAAAAATGTTTTTTGTAAAAGTGTTTCATTAATTTTCCTCCTTTAATCTAATTCTGAATGGTGTCTTTCTTTAGATAAATAAAATAAATAAACATCAGAATTTGACTATACTCGAATAATGACTGGTAATTTGTTTAAAAAAATCAAATTACTAGTTACAAAATTACTATTTTTATATTAGTTAAATGAATTGCCACTTTCTTAAAGCTTTGAAAATGACAACTGTTCATTGTCAAGTGACTTACTCAGTTATCTCCCTTGCAAATCATAACTAGCTTGTTATTACTTAACATTTTATTTATTATAAGTAGTAGTTTTATTTTGAAGAGAAAAAAATCAAATTATCTTGGTTGAATAGTATTCAAAACTTTTTCAAAGATGATCATAATGATTCCTGAAAGTTTGATTGAAATCAGAATAGAATTGAATGTCAGTGGTATGAAGGGACAGACATGTGATGAATTATAAAAAGATATATCATTATCAAGACTATTTAGCTGAACCCTTTATAACAGGTGTCATAATAACAGACACAAGAATTGAGATTTTGGTAATTTTGTATCATTTCCATAAGATGGGTCTCAAAGCTACTAAAACAACTAGCATAATTTGGAAAAGTGGAAGAAAATGAAACAATACTTGACTATGGACCAAAATATAGTTTTAATCATTTTTAGGATACTGACTTGTCTATTGAAAAAAGGCCCAGAAGTGAATAAACCTCAGTGAAGGTTCTATATGTCATGCATGTCAGCACAGAAGACCCGTAATGGGATATCATCATTTAGGAGTGGGTAAAATTGTTGGGAATTTGTTGACTTAAGCCCTTAAAATTAAAGGAGACATACCTTTTTCTTTCTAGCAAGTGCAGTTAGTCATTTAGACATGAGATAACTTCCAGTCAAATAATGAAGCAACACATTAAGACTGCTATCAACATACGAGGAGTTTCATTTATTTTATAACAACAACTAAAAAAACAAAAGTCAAAGAGCAGGTAACGCATCCATACAAAAATGGTTTCAGCAGATAATCTCTGGCCCCACTGTTATTACTGACTAAAGTGAATTTCAACACTCCTCCTCACTCGCAGTCAGACTTGTTCAATAATTTCTCTAACACCTAACATTTCTCTGAGCTTCACAAATTGTGAGCTCAGAATGGCTTTTGTCAACATATCAGTAACCATGTTCTTGGTTTTACAATATTCAAGTTGAATAGCTTTCTTTTCAACTTGTTCACGGATATAATGGAACTTAATGTCAATATGTTTTGCTCGTCCATGATATTGTGGATTTTTCGCCATGCATATTGTGGATTGGTTATCCTCATATATGAGAGGTGATTTAACTGAGGCTTCATTGAGGTCATTTTGAAGATGTTGCATCCATACAGCTTCTTGTGCTGTACTTGCCAATGCCATGTATTCGGCTTCAGCTGTAGATAATGCCACACAAGATTGTTTTTTTAGCTTCTCCAAATGACAGCAGCTCCACTCAATTTGAATAGGTAGCCTGAAGTTGACCTGCAGTCATCCAAATCACCAGCCCAGTCTGCATCAGAATATCCAATGAAATCCGTCACCTTCTCCTTGTCATACAGCAACCCATAGTTCCGTGTACCATTTAGATAATGCATGATGTGTTTAATGGACTTCCAGTATTCCATAGTAGGCTTGGAACAAAATCTGGCTACATTACTGACAGCATAGGCAATATCAGGTCTTGTTCTTGTTGAAAGATATAATAGACTTCTGATTGCCGACTGATACAATTCTTGATTGAATAACTTACTGTCCTCAGTGGCTTTGGTTAACTTTGCACCAGTATCAATTGGTGTTGCTGTAGGTTTGGAATTTTCCATTTGAAATCTTTTCAGGACAACTGCTGTATATGCTGGTTGTCCGATCCAGATCTTTCCTGACCCTGGATAAGCAATTTTGACACCCAAGAAGTAATGGAATTTTCCCATATCCTTGAAGTCAAAACTTTCTGAGATGCTTTTAATGAATTCTTAGATACGTGTCAAAGACTTGCTTGCCAGAATAATATCATCAACATAAACAGCTGCTAGGAAGATCTCTCCTCCTGAAGTTAGTGTGTAGATACAAGGATCATTTTCTAACTGTTTCAAATGCATCTTCTTCAGCTGACTGTTAAGGGCTTCATTCTAACATCTTGGCAACTGTTTCAAGCCATATAGGCTTCGATTCAGTTTACAGACAAGATGCTCTTTGCCTTTGACTTCAAATCCTTCTGGATGCTTCATATATATGTTTTTATTTAACTCACCATTCAAAAATGCTGTGGTTATGTCCAACTGGTGTAGTTTGAGATCATGTTTAGCTGCCAATGCTATAACAGTTCGAACTGATTTGAACCTTACAACTGAACAATAGGTCTCATCATAGTCAACTACATGTTTTTGAAGAAAACCTTGAGCTATGAGTCGAGCTTTGTGTCGTTTCATGTTTCCACCACTATCATATTTTCTTTTGAACACCCACTTACTTCCAATAGCTTTTCGTCCACAGGTTAATTCAGTCAGATCCCATACTTTATTAGTATTTAGTGAATTTATTTCACTTTCCATTGCTTTCATCCATTCCCTATTCTAAGAACTAGGAAGGGCTTCTTTTACTGTTAATGGGTCATCCAACCTGTGAGCAATGTATACCCATTTACCATACTGATATGGAGCTTTTCTAATCCTTGGTGATCTTCGGGGTTCTGTGGCCTCTCATGAATTCTCATCATCATCACTGCTGATGTTTTCACATTCAACCTCCACTAAAGGTTGATTTTCAACTTCTTCTGTCCCCTGTTCATTTATGGATGCTGTTTCATTAAATATGACATCTCTGCTATGGAAGACTTTCGATGTGTCTGTATCAAAGAGTCTTATAGGATACATATTTTTTCTAGTCTTAAAATAAGCAATAAAAACATACTTAAGAACATTCTAGAAATTTAGGATCAAAACCGCATTAGCATTTAAATTACATTTTTATATTTTTCAACCAATCAGCTAAAAACATACTTAAGAACATTCTAGAAAATTAGGATCAGAAGTGAACTAACAGAAAATATTTAGGCTCGAAAATAAAATAGTAAAATACAAATCTGATTGGTCAATAAATGTCTACGCGCCAAAATTTTAGTGAGATTCTTTGATCCACCTGTAGGATATAAATAACACAGAGTTAGGAAGCCACAGACAAGACACAAGCTTACACTCAAATGAAGACAAGCCACTAAACCAGTAAAGCAGTAGCCGATACATTCCGACAAATTCCTTTCCTTCCTCAACTAAAGTTCATGAACTCTCTTCAAATGGCCGAGAATTATATTGAAAAGGAAAACCCGACAAACTTTCTTTCATCAACGCGACACGCTGTCGCCACAATCATAAAACCCGCTATAAACTTAATGTAAGTAAGAACGACTTATTTACGGACTCTGTTAACATGAACATACACACATCTTTCAACAAATTTATTCTCTTCTTCAAACTTTATTTTCCAAAAGGCCATTTACACATCATGTATTTTGTTTTTTATATTCTGTTATATGCATATTAAATTGTTTGTTGTTTAATGTTCGTTGTGTTCTATTACATTTCTTTTGCGCGATTGTAAAGTTTTGTGTTGTATTTGTGGTGGGAATAATTTAGAGAGCAATCTACTGAAATAACCAAATTACATACTCCCCCCACAGTCTATACCCTTTAACACCAATGTCATATCCAAGGAAGATTCTCTTCTTTGTTTTAGGATCCATTTTAGATCTTTCATCCTTTGGTATATGAGCATAAGCACTACATCCAAAAATGTGTAAATGATTAACATTTGGTTTGTAACCTTTCCATACTTCATATGGTGTCATTGCTTTTACAGCAATTGTTGGGCTTCGGTTTCGAACATATGAAGCTGTCGATAGGGCTTCTGCCCAAAATTTCTTAGGCAGCTTTGAATCTGACAACATTGCTCGTACACCAACATCCAATTCATTTTCTCAACTACTCCATTTTGCTCTGGTATTTTAGGAACAGTGTGCTCATGGCAAATACCATTCTTTTTAAAGTAATCTTTAAACTCTTTCTCTTGGTTTCTGGGTCATGTTTGTTGTTTTTTGTCAGACACTCTCACATTTAAATCAACAGTCCCTATCCCAAAAGCTTTAACTGAGTATCTATCACCGAGGGTTATATTCTCTGCTTTATCTAATTTTTTCATATTGATAAACTTATCAGTATCATGGCACATATGACATGTCACTCTAGAGTTCACAATCCATGAGCTCTTTTCATTATTATTGATTGTTAATGCATGGTGAGCAAACAATCCAACAACATGTTCGTTTTTTAGAACAACAAGGTTCCACTTTCGTTTTCTTCGTTAAGAAAGCTTTCTTCTTTGGATAGTCCTTTTTTACACTTTCTTTAGAGTCTTCTCCAAGTAGACAACAGTTACATTTCAGATGTCCAAATTTACCACAGTGAAAGTGTTTTGGTCTCTTTTTGTTGATATGGTGTTTTTCTCTCTTTTTATTTTCCTTGTATAGCAGTCATTCTGTGACTAAAGCTCATTTAGGTACATCTTGACTTTCTTCAAGTGCTGTCACTAACATATCATAAGATTCGGGAAGGCTAGCCAGGAGATGTACTACTCTACCTTCCTCATTAAGAGAATCGCCGATAACAGATAACTCATCAAATGTTTCTGTCATCAATTTTATGTGATTATGAACAAAATCACCTTCCTTCAATTTCAGAGAACATAATCTCCTCCTTAATGCTAGTTTGTTAGCCCACATCTTCTTCTGAAACTGGTCAGCTAATTTTTTCCATACTACTCCCGGATTGTCTGGATCCCCAATTAGGTACAAAAGTGACGGTTCTAGAGAGAGTACAATCATCGCCAATGCACGATCTTGGTGCGATAAATACTTTGCATGTAATCCCATTTCTGTTCTAGAATCGGGAACAATTTCTGTTCTATTAACAATGTTCTAAACACCATCTCTTATTAATGCCATTTTGCATTGTACCTTCCAAGTAGCATAATTTGTCCCATTCAGCGGTACAAGATTAACAAGTTTTGTCTCCATTGCTATGTTCAAGAATATTTCAATTATAAGTAATATAAAAGATATTTAAATCATAAATGACACAAAAACTTCTTCCGAGAATGACAAATTAAAGATGGCGGAAAAACATGCTTGACGTGACACGCGTTTCTGGGCTCGCGCTTTCTGGGCCCATAACCTTTTGTTGGGAATTTGTTGACTTAAGCCCTTAAAATTAAAGGAGACATACCTTTATCTTTCTGGCAAGTGCAGTTAGTCATTTAGACATGAGATAACTTCCAGTCAAATAACGAAGCAACACATCAGGACTGTTATCAACATACGAGGTGTTTCATTTACTTTATAACAACGACTAAAAAAACTAAAGTCTAAGGGCAGGTAACTCACCCCTACAAAAATGGTTTTGGGCAGATAGCCTCTGGCCCCACTGTTATTACTGACTAAAGTGAATTTCAACAAAAATGCCTATGGAGTCACTGTGCTGCATGTTTATGTGGTCACGACTGCTGATTGAAATTCTGTCTATGAAAAAGGCACAGTTAAGAATGAAGAGTTTCGTAAGTGTTTAGGTTGAGTCTCTGTTGTGTGTATTTGCTGACAACACAAGAAAGGGGCATTACATTATGTGATCAGGCCTGGGGCCTCATTACAAGTTGTTGCTAGCCTGATCAACCAAGAAGAGAGAGAGAGAGAGAGAAAGAAATTTGGTGTTCTTATGTGCTTTGGGGGTGCTGCTTGTGGTGCTTTCCAGTTGGCCAAGAAGGGTCATATGACCTGCCCACCACCACACCGGTAGAGTAAGACATAAGCCAGTATCTTGTGTGGTTGCATACCATTCTAATTTATTTTACCTTTATAAAAGTGACTCATAATGAGACTTAGAATATAACTATAGCTTTATTGCATAATGATGTTTCACAAAAATTTTCACCACCAGACATTTCACCAAAAGTAACAGAATATAAACAAAAAGATTTTTTGAAATTTGCTATCAGGTGATTAATTAATAGCATATTTGATTTGTTTAAAAAAACAATAAAAATATTAAACAGGGTTACAAAAATACAATATTAAGTAAACAATACTTTAAAAAGGGCTACAATCTGATTTAAGAACACATAAGTATTTTTGATAATTTTATTTTTATGAATAACTTTATGTAATTTTTTGGCAAAACTAAAATCAAACTGTCAAGTATATTTAGATTATTGCAATACATTAAAAAAAATACAGCTGCTTGAAGTCCCTAATATAAAATCAAGTTGGATCCAATATATATAACATTAAATAATGAGTGGATAGGATAGTGAGGGTTTGAAAATTAAGATTTTGTTCTATGGTTTTTATATTCATTTTGATTTTTGTTTTTACTATCCTCACTAAGATTCTGAATTAAACACTTTGAAAAATTTTAACAATCTGAAAACTGACACATTCTAAAAGTTCAATCTAAAAAATGTCCTGAAACTCATTTTTCTAGAACTATTTATGGTTAAAGTTTTAAATAAAATTAAAATTCATTTCTTTTCACAAATCAATTTATTATTAAATTTAATACTTTTCCAATATGAAGTATATTTTGAGACAATAAATATGGAAATTCATAAATATAAAGAAAACAACAAAAAAAAATTACTGTACTGTAAATAAAACATGAAATTTACTGGAACATAAATATATAAATTAATAAGTATTAAAGAAAACATAAAATTTACTTTTGGCAAAAATCCTGTCAATAAAATAAGCTTTCAACAAAAACTTAATCATTAAAAAAGAAAAAAATCATGTGATGAAAAAGCTTTGATAACAAAATATTTAGCCTTCCTCAGGTGTATAAATTTACTTAACATTTTTTTTCTCCTATATGATTCTAAATCCAGATGTCAAAGATCAATGTGAATAGAAGTGGAGTGTTGCAAGTCATGTAACTACTTTGTTTGCCAAATCACAATCAGCTGGTCTTATCAAGCCCTAGCACCTATATGATTGTCCCAAACTTATTCTTCAAATTGCTCTTGTAGCAAACAACTGCCCAAACCTATTTTATCTTAAAGGTACTAGAAGACAGTGGCTTAGGGTCAATTGTACTGAGACAGCAATACTTGGAATCATTTAAACTTGATATCATTTAAACTATGTGCAAAGAAATAATAAATATCAAATAAAATTATTTGTGTTAAATAGAAATACTCCTGTGGACCCCTTCACATGGACAAGAAAAAGCTAGAACCTACATACAACAGCTCTGTGCCGATACAGGATGTAGCTGTGAAGACCTACTGGAAGCAATGGATGATAGAGAAGGGTAGTAGAAGAGGGTCAGGGAGATCTGTGCTGGCAGTGTGACATGATGATGATGATGTACTGAGACAGCAGTACTTGAAATCATTTAAACTGTGTGCAAAGAAATAATAAATATTAAATAAAATTATTTGTGTTATATAGAAATACTTGAAACCATTTATCTTTTATTTTATTAACATTAAATAGAATTATTAGTATTAGTAATACTTGAATCCATTTAATAAACAGAATTATTAGTGCTAAATAGCAATACTTGAAACCATTTAACTGTGTGCAAACAAATGAGCCCTAACTCATTTAAAAATAAAGTTACCTACAAACTATTTGCAAACAATTCATTTATATATATATATATATATATATATATAGTATTTGGCATTAAATAAACCACAAAGTTTGATATGCCACAAAAAAACAAGCCTAACCAAATGAACCCACTTACTCTTTGCTTATAAATCCTACTTTTGATCTTTTAACACTAGAAGTTCATTTAAGCATTTGAATCCTTGATTATTTTTTCTATCAGAATGAAATCTATGTATTAGTGCTTATTACTACTGGACTTTATAGTAGGCATTTTTTTTTCTAGTTTTAACTTAGATTTAAATCTTCTAGCACAAGTGAAAATTATATTCAATTCAAATTATCTATAGGTATTTAAATAAAAGTATCTCATATGAAATTTGCGCATATATCTAAGAATGTACACACCTTAACATTATGCAAATAGTAAACTCAAAAATAATTTATCTAATCATCTTGTCATGTCACCAGCAGGGATATCCCTGACCCTCTCTCGCCACCCCTTCCTATCGTTCATGTGCAGGTCCTCAGGGCTACACCCCTTATCCTCACACAGCTTCTGTATGTAGGTTCGAGCTGGTCGCCCTGCTTTTTCTCGGCCATGTGAAGGGGTCCACAAGAATACATCACTAATGAGCTCATCCCTTCTTCTCCAGCAGTGTCCTGCATGTCTGGTTCGTCTAACTTTGATAGTTTTCATGATGGTTGGTAGGTGGCCATATAGCTGCTGCTTTGTGAGCAATTGCCTCCAGGACTTGTTTAATATTGCTCACAGCATTCTTGTGTAGTTGCTATCAAGCTTTCTCTCCAGCCGTTTAGTTAGTGTCCATGTAGTGCATCTATAGAGCAGTATCAACGCAATCGTTGCTTGGAACAAACTATGTTTCATTTTATCAGTCAAGTCTGACTTCAATATGACCGTTAGCCTATTCATAGCTGTCTATAACTTTGCTAGACACATGTCAATGCCTGTCTCGGTTGATGAGACACTGCTTCCTAGGTAGGTGAACTTGTCAACTAGTTTCAGAGAGCTACCGTTTAGTGTGGAAATGTCGCCTGTTTCATTAAAGCACATATATTCTGTTTTGTGTGCATTGACATAGAGGCCAATGCCTGCAGTGGCTCATTCCATACTATGCAGTAGGGTTTCGGCTTGGGCAGGTGCATTTGCCAGAAGCACTATGTCATCAGTGTAGTCGGCGTCGGTAATTGTTTTTACAGGGTACCTTCTGCTTCTTTTCTTTGTCAGCTTGAAACCGTTTTCTTTGATTTTATCAATCGATCTTCTAAGCACATAGTCTAGACAGATGATAAAGAGGTATGGGGCCATTGTGTCTCCTTGCAGTACTCCTGCTACAATGTTGAAGTAGTCTGTGTCTCCATCTGGAGAACGGACTTTCACTTTGGTGTTTCTATAGCAAATCATTATGGCGGTGACGGTTTCTTTTGGTAGACCGTATGCGAGTAGAATTTGCTCCATCTTCCCTCTGTGAATAGAATCAAAGGCCTTGGTAAAGTCAACAAATAATATTGTCACCTGTAGGTTTTTTGCCCGTACGCCTTCAAGAATTCTACAGATAGTCAATATTTGTGAGGTGGTCATGGATCAATTTCTCCGGAAGCCATTTTGGTTCTTCCTAAGAATGTTGTCAATTTTGTTTATATGCAGTTGCATAGAAGGGCATTGTATATTTTAGCTGCTATGGATGTAAGTTATATACCTCGGTAGTTTTTGACTAATCGGAGGTCACCCTTTTTAGGGAAAGGGATGATGCATCTCTTCATCCATCTGTCAATCGGATTTTGATTATAAACTGCATTACAGTGTTGAAGCAGTATGTCGTTGAATTGTCTTGTCTTCCATACTTCTGGGGGAATTTCATCAAGCCCTGCAGCTTTTCCATTTTTTATTTTTCTAAGTACTGAGTTGAGTTCTTCTTGAGTAAATGGTCCTTTTGGTGTGTTTCCTAGTAGATTCTTGAAATGCTATTTCCACAGTTTTATTCGTTCTTGTTGGTTAGTAGCTTTTAGTTTAGCTTTGGCAGTGCTGTTCCTGCTGCTCACTTTGTTTATCATTTGCCTATCCTCCACTGAGTCTCTAATCTTATCTATCTGATTTTGTATGTATTCTGTCTGTTCTTTTAGGTATATACTTGCTTATTCGTTTTGTGCCTTTTTTAGTTTCAGGGCATTTGAGTTAGTTGGGTTCTTCCTATTACATTTGGAGGCAATTTTCAGGCCAGCACGTTTTTCTCTAACCGCTAATGTCTCCCATGGGACTCTAGATTTAGTTCTATGTTTTGTTGGTATGTATTTCGCTGCTGCTTCTAAGTGGGCATTGATGAAATTCTCATATTCATCATTCGGAGTATGTGTTTCTGTCTTCTCCTATAGTGCATCGAATTTGTTTCCTCATGCTATTACATATTTATCTCCAATATCCTTGTTATTAAGAAGGGCCAAGTCATAGTGTATGGTGGTCATTGTTCAGGTGGCATTCTTTCGTAGGCTCTATCATATTTTTGCTGTGACAATTCGGTGATCAGAGGACATGACCCTCAAATGAGGAGTAAGCCTCGCAATTCACTGC
Source organism: Sepioteuthis lessoniana (assembly GCA_963585895.1). Classification (NCBI taxonomy): domain Eukaryota; kingdom Metazoa; phylum Mollusca; class Cephalopoda; order Myopsida; family Loliginidae; genus Sepioteuthis; species Sepioteuthis lessoniana. The sequence continues at coordinate 60,291,937 of OY757915.1, forward strand.
ACTATTTTTCCATTTCTTGTTTATAAAGACGTAGTCTGTCTGTGCTTTAGTATTGTTTGCATATAGTGTAGGTCCATAATTTTCCCTCCCTTTTTTGAAAGTTTGTATTGAGGCATGTTAATCTATTTTCTATCATGAAATCTGTTCAATGTTGTCCATTCCTGTTTGACGAGTTGTGTAGGCTGTATTTGTGGTTTCCATTTTTCCCGATTTGAGCATTCATGTCTCTGCCAATGACGAGAACGTTGTGTTTTGGGATGCTAAGCACAAGAGAGGATAGCTCATCGTAGAAGGCAATGAGTTCAGCTTCTTCACTAACATTGGTAGGGCTGTAGCAGGAGATGATTGATGCTCTGGGGTTGCCATTAAAAGTAACTATCATCATCCTTGGGTGTATTTTCTCTATGCTATCAAGTGATTTTAGGGCTTGTGGTCCTATAAGCATACCTACTCCTCCTATCATGGTATTGACAGAGTTTTTCCATGCTGATGCAGTGGCTAGTGTCCATCCATTGCCAGTATCATGATATTTAATATCCTCACTATGTGTGTATCTGTGTTCTTGAATGCATATTATGTTTATTTTCTGATCTATGGCAGATGCAGTAAGTTCCGGTAGTTGTCCTATTCTATTTAAGGTTCTAATGTTAAATGTTGCTATTTGTATTGTGTGTTTGCATTTTAGTAATTTTTGTTGTTTCAGCTCTGCAGCTGATTTTTCAACCTCAGCAAGACACGCCCTTTTTTTACCGGCGTGAAGAGCAATGCGGTTTGGACGTGTGGTTTGAGTGTGGATCATGGTTATCTTTCAATGGCTGTTTTTATTCTAATCTACAGAAGCCACCCTTATAGATGAGCAGTAGTAGTTCCTCGATTGAACTAATCAATCCTGTCTGAAGAACCATAGGGTTTATACGCCCAGCACCATGTTAGGCATTGCGTTGAGCCATCAGAGGGTTTATCTGCTTGCCTTTACGTCCACTGCGCTGCTTCCCATGGATTCCGCGATTTCTTTTTTGTTGGGGGGGGGAGAGGATGAGGTTCAAGGCGTTTAGAAGGGGGTCTGATTTTTATTATTAAGTTAACTTAGTTAAAGTCAATGTCTATTTTTTTTTAATTCATAAAAGTACTTTTTTTTGTTTTTGTTTCTTAGCATCCTTATAGGCATTCTGTTTTACTTTTGCTTAGGTTTATGGGTTCTAATGGTGTTAGTTTCTTTGACTAGGTTCAATATTAATTTGGATTTACGGTAAAATTGCCTTTATATTTAAAACACAGATATTGTACAGCAGTGATTTTACAAATAAGATACAATTTTTAAATAAAATCATTCATGTATTTTAAATGATAGTATAGTGAACAGCAATATGATTTTACTGACCAATTTTTGACTCTTGTCTTTCGGTGGTTCATGGGCCTTCTTTCCAAGCTTGATTTTTCATGTTCTGTCTCGTGTCATTTTATGGACTTAAATAGAAGTTGGTAGGGCTACTGCTTGAAATGGAGAGGGGTGAAGGAGCGTCATTTAGGTATTCTTTTCTACCCTATTTTTTTTGGGGGGGCTGTCTTTCTTTACTTAGGTTGAATATTCTACTCTAGTATGGGGGTCTGTAAATAATTCTACCCAAGTTTTTAAAAACAGTTTCATGTACCCAAAGTGTTAGTTCCTTTGACCAAGTTCAATATTAATTTGGATTTATGGTAAAATTGCCTTTATATTTAAGACATAGAAATTGTATCTTTTTTGGGGGGGAGGGCTGTCTTTCTTTACTTAGGCTGAATATTCTACACTAGTATGAGGGTACAAAAAAAATTATCTAAGATTAAACCTAATCCATCAACGTATGAGAAAAACATTTATAAAATCATGAAAATATCAAGGTATCATAACCAAGGAAAACTCTTGAACCTTTTATAGTGTAGTGATTAATAAGCTAGTCTTTCAAGCCATTGCTAGGGTATACATGTAAAGCATTTTTTTCAATAAATAAAAATAAACTAAAAACAATCATAGACATGCATTTTTTTTTAAATAATAGAATATCTATTGTTTATTTAAAACTAACAAAAAATAGAGGTGTATAATGGCTTTCATTAAGGTATTAGGGTTAGCAATAAAATTACAAAAGAAATAAATTTTCTAAATATCAAAATAAGATAAAAGCTACTGAGTTCTGTCAGAGTAAAAATAACTTTGATTATTAGTCATCACTCCAAATTCACATTTTCTTTAATAATTTTATCAATTCCACTTTAAACATAAAAGTAAAACAGAGTAGACATATACAAAAGATATCAACAGTCAGCCATATATTTGTCTCTGTAGGATAAACAATCAGATTAACATCAAAGACCTCTACCAAATATTGTTCGACCAACTGCATCTCTTCTTTGTATTCTTAATAATGTTAATACATTTTGACCACTTTATTATTCAGCTCTTTTCGAATGTATACTCAGGGGAAAAAGCAAAAATCTTTCTTCATGGAAAAATATATTGACAGAAAATGGACATATGTATACCCAACCAAATTAATTCATTCCAACAATGCCAGGCACACAAAATACCGACATGATTCCAAATTATGCGCAGGAGAATTCCTCAACACCCACTTTTTTGAACAAAAAGAAAAAATATATAATGTTGAAAATGATGCCACCTCCTGCAACTTCTTCACTCCCCAACAATGCTCTTTGTCAATTATCTAAACCTCATACCAGAGGGGATGACATGTAAACTTCTTCCTCAAGATATGGTCCATCAAGATAGATTCTTCCACCACACCTTTAGTTAAATGTTATAAATACAGTGTTTAATCAGACTCTAGCGAGGAGGTTGCAAAGAGTAGTTTGATTTCAAATATTTATGTAATATTATGACAAATATACATATCTAATCTTTAATGTTTATTTTCTAAATGCAGAATTCTTGTTTGATATTAGAAAATGTTACTTCATTTGGATTTTTAATTCTTTATCACATCTTCAATAAACTCTATATAAATACTGTAGAAAGTAAAAACCCCTTTGATTGGCTTTCTTCTTATGATATTTTTGTGAAATCAAGAAATAGATATTAACATAAGTCTGTATGTTGATAAGTGATAAAAATAATAAAAATTAGAAATATGAAAATTTTCTTCATGAAATAACTAACAGAGATGCTAGCACAGGTTTTCATACCAGCTTGTTATAAAGGATATATAAAGCTTTCTCAATAGATACACTGTTTAGAAGCAAACTACTTAATAATTTACCATTAGTGATTGTACATCCACCATGAGTTCCATGAAATGAGCTAAATTCCTCACATGACATGATGTCTTGGCTGGTAGTGATTTTAAAATGTCCTTCCAGAAGCAACTCAATTGGTGACATACTGAGTGACAACAATACATTAGGAGTCGTAGAAATATGTCCACCTTGTGTATCCTAGGAAAGCCACATATAAACAGAAGTTTGCTATAATACTATGATAGCCATCCTTGGAAGTAAGATAATCTTTGTTCTTCCAAAGAATATAAGACAGTTACCTCTCTATAAGAAAGATAAATCTTCTTTTTACTAACTAGTAAAACCCAAATTCCAAAACCCAAAATGGACATGTTTTATTTCCAAGATTGTTTTGTCCATTACAACAGTTGTGTTTCCATTATTTGCTGGCAATAACACTCTTTTCATTTCTTTGTAGAGATTCAAGAGCTGCATTCTCCCAAGGTGATATTTGGTTGGGGTAGTATAAAATTCTCCAAAATCTATCTCACCCTCTATCTTACATTGAGTTAATAACATCAAGACTATGTAAAAGAGGTTGAATCATACTAACAATTCTTGGTATGTTAATGACTCTTCTCAGTTATAGACAATCAAAATCCTAATTTGTAATACACTTATTTCAGTAATACTAAATCCAAGTCAGAAATTCCTCAAATTTTTTTAATAGAAAATACTATTTAATCAGCAAAAAACTTAGTTATATTAGAGTTATAACCAAGCAATATTAGAATTTAAGTCAAAGATAAAATAAGTAAGAGTTACTCTATACATTGTTTGACAAACGTTTTTATAAGTGAGTTTGTACTAATTTTATGTTTGTATGTTGTACATGTTTTTTAACTTCTTTAAACATTCCAGGTAGTATTCTTCATGGAAGCCTCCATTTATGGATCCACCACTGAAATTTAATTCTGATATTGCAGACATTTAGAATAACAAGGGAAATATGATTGTTTCAGGAACATATTATGACATATATACTAAATCCTAGAAGTTGAATGATATATAGTAGAAATATTTTCCATAGATATTTTCCCATTAAAAAAAAATTCTGTTAATTTTAGTATGAGTATTAATTTGCAATTGATTCAAATAGATAAAATACAAGATAAGTGAATAGTAGAATAAGAGAATAAGCAATTAAAAATACATATTATTCTATTTTTCTACTAAAAATATACATATGAATAATTTTATATAGATATAGAATATGCAATGAAATCTCTATGTCATATTCTCTCCAAATGCATCATTCTATAAAAGACTAATTTGATAAATAACATTAATATATTATCAGCAACATTCAGTCATAACAACTATGATATAGTGCCATGAGAAGATGTTGAAAAGCATTGTATCATGTGACAGTGGAGTTAAATCCTAAATTGGCATTCCTTGTGACATCCTGAATACATGAAGATAGATATCTGCTGTAGAACTGGATGATTCTGCTGATTGTATTTCTTCATTTCTATCTCTAATGGCAATTTAATTTTTAAATCCTTGTGACACTTATTGCTTCCAGAAAATTCAGTTATTGGCAGTGGTTTCACCATTGTCTCACTGTTGCAAACTTTTATGCCATGCAGCATAGTGTAGGTGGTGACACCCCATACTTTGAGTTCCCGTGAACATATATCTATACTATAGATCCTTCAGGGAATGTTTATCATCCATCTTGTGGACATGACCCAGCCAGTACAGAATTGCCATAAGAATGTGAATATGACTGGGATGCTTGCCCACATCATTGTTTTTTACTTTATCCTGCCATGTAATTCTAAGAACACAGTGAAAACATCTAAGATGGAACACTTAAGTTTCCTGTCTTGCTAATAGTACATAGCCAAAGACTCACCACAATAAAGTTGTATGCTAATAACACAAGCTTTGTAAACATTTATTTTGGATCGAATAGTAATATGCTTATTCTCCAAGACAGTTTAGAAAGAATAGTAGATGTTTTTCCTATTAGCTGAGTTCTATGTCTAGTAAAAAGATGTTGAAGACAGTTAAACTGATGTACATATTCCACTTTTTCTGCTTTGTAATACAAAGAGGAGCTGATGTGGATTGTTCTATAAGCCAGGTCTCCTTTTGATTGATTATGAGTCTAAAAAGGTTACAAGCATCATCAAACCTGTCCATGAATCTCTAATCTCTTAAATACTATCATAGTATCATCAGCAAATAGATATTAACATAAGTGATTGAAAATAAAAGTTAAAAGTATTACAATTTTGGTAGAAACTGACAACCAAAAGATATTTTCATTTTATTTTAACATTTACAAGGTTTTAAATTATGAATAAAAAATGTTTTTCATTATGAATTAGACCAGACATGAAAAATAATAGTACTACAACAAGTCTGGCTTGGTACCATACCTGAATATAAATAAGAATAACATTAACAGGTAAGCATCCTATCCATATTCACACTCTTATGCCAAATTCTGAGTTGGCTGAGTCATGTTATTCTATAATAGTTTATTTACTCTGCCTGTATTACTAAAAACATATAGTACTTCTCATAGGCATTTGAACAAACCAACAATTTGATTCTCGCGATGTGAGTAATTTATTCTATCACATTTTAGACCACACAAGGCATGGATTTGGGCATGTTCTGTGATTCTTAATGCTACATTTCAGGAAGAAAAAATAGATTTTTTCTATTCCAAAATTTTGTTCAGAATTGATCAAGGTGATTGAAAAGGTAAAATTTGCATTGCTTTTTAGAAGAGAAGCCAGCAATAGCAGAATCTTCAACTGATCAAATTGGCTTATTTCTTTAGGATGCATATTTGACATGCTGGATTGACTTCTGGAATAACTTTAATTAAGGTATACAAGTACACATCATTTATTGACTTCATAAGGAACCATATAATATGAATTTAATTTTTATGATTTATTTACTTAGTTATTGGGATACACAATTATAATTTAGATATTTATTCATAAAGGATTTTCACTCATAAACCAATAAAAAATTCTATCTCTTGTAAATAGATAACTACATTTTGTATTGTTATAGTTCATATCTTATTAAAGTCCTGATTGTTATGATTCACATAGTGCACATGTTTTCTGATGAATCAAAATTGTAAAATTCCTTCATTAAAAAAAATGGAATACTATACTGGCTCCTTATAAATTTTGAAGTCAATTAAGTAAATATTATACGTATGGTGCTTCCATAATCTGAAGTAAAATCAAGTACACTCAAACTAGATACAGTGTAACAAAAAAAAAGAAGCATTCTAATGAAATGAACCAATTTGGACAATTGTACATTCCATCTTTGCAGAGTTGCCAAACTGGTAAGTTAATTTGAATACCTCCATTCAAAACCTTAATAGCATCTGCAATTTTAGGCATTAAAAACAGATTTTGTGCTTGTTCAAATACTTATAGGTCATACTTTCTTTGGGAGAATGCTCATAATGGCTGTACAAAGGACTGGTCATAAGTATGTGCACAAAATCCTTTTTTTTTATTACCTAAGATTGCAGCAGCCATTCAGGACTTTGAGCAATGAAGGATTCAAATTAACTTACTAATTTGGCAACTATTCTAAATAGCAATAAGAATTCACCATTTCAATCTTATTGGTCAATTCTAAACAAGATTTTAGTAGAAAAATAAACTTTTTCATTCAGTAAACACATTTTTCAGAAATGAAGCATTTGGAATGACAAAATATAACTAAATACATGCTCTGTTATGTCATATGCAATAGTTCTTTTTGCATAATGTTCCTGTTTTTAATTTCCAAATCCAAATGATGAGAAGCAAATTGTCTGTTTGTGGAAATACTTGTGCAAAGAACTATATATCTATATATGGAGTCATTTCCATATCTAATTATTATATTTTGTAGCAGAGGTTCTGAATGAGAGAGAAAGAAGTGCAACAACCCCCCAAAATTGCCAGATCATATAAACCAAGCCAGATACAGTGTTTGAAAACAAAAAATATCTATAATCTTGCTATGTAATTCCAAGAACCTTGTGAAGACATCTAAGATAGAGCACTTAAGTTTCCTTTCTTGCAAATAGTCTATGGCCTAAGGCTCACTGCAGTAAAATTGTCATTCAGTAATTGGATGCATTTGGCACTATTTAAACTACTATCAATTTTAACCAACTTTCTTGAACCACCACTATTTAGGTATCTCCAAAGCATCAGGTTCTTACCCTCAAACTTCACTGTTTTCATAGTGTAACACATTTCATTTCACTTTCCTTTAAATCTTCTGACAAATTTCTGCTTAGAATATTACTCCATCCAAGTTTCATAGTTGAATGTAATACTATTCCAAAGATCAGCATCCTATAGTCCATACCTCTTTGACCAACTTAATCTTGCCTTCATATGCTTTTTTTAAATGTTAGTTTCTTAGCTGAAATACACCACTTCAATCCATGTTCTTGAAGGATGAGCTTGGGGGTATCTACAGACACTAAATTAGTCACATTCATCCATCACATGTTTTGCAGTCTTCTTTGACTGAGATTTTTCTGTCTTTATCAGTTTCCATACCATCCCATGCTGCAGTTTTTGAAAGGATTTCTGATTTGCTGCTTATTGAAATTTTCAATTCCTTAGCAAATGAATTACTAATATGCAAAAAAAAAACAAAGACTAAAAAGTGACTGAAGAATTTTTTTTGTTTTTTTTGCACAGCCATTTGTAGGGGATATCCCTTGCCACCCCTCTCTATCGTCCATTGCTTCCAGCACGTCTTCAGGGCTACATCCTGTATTGGCACAGAGCTGCTGCATGTAGGTTCAAGCTGGTCATCCTGCCTTTACTAGTCCATGTGAAGGAGTACATCACTTATGAGCTCATCCCTACTTCTCCAGCAGTGTCCCACATGTCTGGTTCGTCTAACTTTGATAGTTTTCATGATGGGTAGTAGGTGGCCGTACAGCTGCTGCTTTGTTGGGTGCTGCCTACAGGACTTGTTCAATATTGCTCGCAGGATTCTTGTGTAGTTGCTGTCAAGCTTTTTCTCCATACATTTAGTTAGCGTCTATGTAGTGTATTCATATAGCAGTATCGACACGACCACTGCTTGGAAGAAACTGCATTTCATTTTATTGGTCAGGTCTGACTTCCATATGAGCGATAGCCTATCGATAGCTATCCATGCCTTTGCTAGTTGCATGTCTATGTCTGTCTCGGTTGATGAGATACTGCTTCCAAGGTAGGTGAACTTGTCAACTAGTTTCAGAGAGCTACCGTTTAGTGTAGAGATGTCGCCTAAAATGGTAAATGAAACATCTACTAATAAGCTGATAATTTTTGGCACCTCAGGTGGTTTAATGGTTAGTAAGTGATATATCCTGAGGTGGCAATGATATAAGGATAATCAAGAGATAGTATTCCGTGAAAGGAAATAAAGGAAATAATAGGTACTATATGTTTGAATAAATAAAGAAGAAGTTTATTGTAATATTTACAGAGAGAGAGTGTGTCGTTCTTCACGTGTTCTGTCCAGGGTGTCTCTCCGTGTTTCTCCGTCCGGTGACCAGTGACATGGTCCCTTATTTAAACTGTTCCGATGGTGATTACTTATCTCACCATAACACCTCCCCCTAAGCCAATTTTTCCCTGGAGAATTTGGCTTAATACCATTTGTTTTTAGGTCTGAGGCTCAGCCGGTTGACTTTTCTTTTTACCCTTGTACTTTTTCTCCTCAACATTGTTTGAGGGGGTGGGATTGGTGATGAAACTGGTACTCTCTGACCTGGAGTAGGAGATACCACTCTCGGAGTAGGTTGTGTTATGGGTAGAGGAACATTAAAAGAGTCATATAATACCTCCAAGGGCAGTTCATTATCTTCTGCCTGTTTGTAGCCATCAGTGTGTTGAGGTCTTAGCTGATTTATATGCCTGCGACAGTCAAATTTACTACTTCTTACAGAATATAGCACGTGTCCAATTCTTTTCATAATAATCCCCTCTTCCCAAAAGCTTTTCCCAGTCCTATAGTTCAAGAAGAGTATTTTGTCACCAGGTTTGTAGAACCTTGTCGAAAGATTTTCTTTTGTTGCTGTTGTCTTGGTTGTATTTGGTAAAATCCTGTCAAATACGGATCTGATTTTTTGTGCGAACATTAGTTCAGCTGGTGACAAACCGGCATTAGTGTTCGGGTTAGGAGTGATCCTGTACACAGATAGAAAATTTTCAAGACTCTTCTCATCAGTGTCCATGCCTTGGTTTTTCTTCAAAGCTCTTTTGAACGTGTCCTCAAATCTCTCTGCGAGACCGTTTGACCTTGGATGGTATATTGCAATTGTTAAATATTTAATGGATAGGGCCTTGCAGAATTCTTCAAACTCTTTGCTGGTAAATTGGGTGCCGTTGTTGCTGACAATAGTTTTAGGCACTCCAAAATGACTGAAGAGAAGTCTTAGTGCATCTATAGTACTCGTTGATGTCGGATGTTTACACTGAAACACTTCCAGCCATTTTGTGAAACTGTCGACGACTCCTAAGAAATAATGACCATTCAAAGGACCTGCATAGTCAATGTGTAACCGAGTTCATGGTGTATCCATCTTCGGCCACAGTTGTATTTGTACAGGTGGTGCCTTTGCTGCTAGCTGACACCCTCGACACTCTCTTACAATTTTTTCAATGTCCCGGTCCATCCTAGGCCAATACGTATATCCGCGCATTAAGGCCTTCATTCTGGACATGCCTGGATGACCGCTATGGAATTCTTTTAGAATCCTCCTCTGTAGTGTGGTCGGTATGACGACTCTCTCAGCATACATTAAAGTCTGCGAACAAATAGAAAATGGCGAAATTTTCAAGTCTTTCTTCAACTGTTCGTTTAACTGCACCTGTTTTTTCATTTTTACAATGAATTCATCTGTTTCTGCTGCTTTGTTGATGTCATCTAGAGTCACTGGTAACTCTTGAATCGTGTTGCACAGCAGTCCGGAGAGTTCTTTTTCCTCTCTCAATGCAGCTATCACTGTGTCCTCTAAAGGTTCTGCACACTTTTGAATCAGTCTGGAGAGTCCATCCGCATGTCCAATATTTTTGGATGAAATGTACTCCATTTTAAAATTATAATTCAACAGAATTATGCTCCATCGTTGAAGTCTGTTTGCAGTGTGAGTGGGTATGCCTTTTTTAGAGCCAAAAATAGTCAACAAGGGTTTGTGATCAGTCTGCAATGTAAAAATCCTGCCATGAATTAATCTATGGAATTTTTTAATTGCATAAATGAATGCCAAACTTTCTTTTTCAATTTGAGAATAGTTTCTTTCTGCAGGCAAAAGTGATCTGGATGCATGAGTAATTGGCTTCGTTGATCCATCTTCAAGTGTATGGAGAAGTACTGCTCCTAATCCGTAATCACTTGCATCTGATGCCACAATCAATTCCTTCTGTGGATCAAAGTGTGCCAGTGCTAAATCTGATAGCAGGCATTTCTTAATCTCTTCAAATGCACTTTGGCACTCTTTTGACCAAATCCACTTTTGTCTCTTTTTTAACAATTCGTTCAATGGTGCTCTCAACTTATGCATTTTTGGGATATAAATAGCATAATATTGTGCTAAACCCCAAAAAGATTGTAACTGGGCAACATTGTTAGGTGCTGGCATCTTCTCAATGGCTTCTGTTCTCTGAGGATCCGGTCTTCTGCCTTGGCTGTCAATGATTTGACCAAGATATTTTATTTGTTTTAAGAAAAATTCACATTTTTCGGCACTCAATTTGAAGCCGAATTCCTCAATTCTTTGGAAAACTGTTCTGATGTGTTCCTTATGTTCCTGTACATTTTTACTCTTTACAAGAATGTCATCCAAATATGCGATTGCAAAATCTAAATCGGCAAGCATTGTGTCCATTATTTGCTGAAATAACGCGGGAGCTACTTTCAAACCAAAAGGGAGCCTTTTGAGTCTGAAGAGTCCTAAAGGGGTATTAATACACAAATACTTTGAACATTCTTCACTGACTTTTACCTGAAGGTAAGCCTCAGATAAATCAATTTTGGAGAAAATTTTACCTCCATTCAGCTTTGTAAAAATATCTTCAGAGGATGGGAGTGGATAACTATGATCCATCAGACAGTCATTAAGGCCCGTAGAAAAATCGGCGCATACCCGAATCTTCTTATTTTTCTTTTTAACATACACAGTGGGGCTTGCCCACTTAGAATAGTCAACTTTTTCGACTACATCATTTTCCTGCAGTCTTTGCAGTTCAATTTCAATATCTTCTTTTGAAGAAAAAGGCACATTTCTTTTTGGTTTAAAAACAGGTTTCACATTTTGTTTTAGCTCAAAATTCACTTCAGTTTTAGTGCACACACCTAACCCCTCAGAAAAAACCCTGGGGAATTCACTTTTTAAGACAGTAAGAAAATCCTCATTTTGTTTAGAATTTTTCTTTTCAGATACACTAACACGGTTACAAAATGAATTTATGGGTAGCTCCCATAAATCAAACAAAACGATCCAATCAATTCCGAAGAGGCAAGAATTTATACCTGGAACAACTGACACTTTTGAAGAAAAAGTTTTCGATCCAAGGGATACACTGCAATTAAACTCTCCCTTGAATTTTAATCTCTTTCCGGATACTCCTTTGGCAATTTTAGACGTTTTTTTCCACTTTTGGACACCCAATCCTCTTCCAAGTCACTTCGTCGATAATCGAAATATCGCTACCTGTATCCAAAAGTAGCTTAACTATGTGACCATTTATTTTGGTATTGACAAATTTTCATTCACCCCCTTGTCTCACTTCTTCTTTTGACAACACTACATTTACTTTAGACTTAAATTTTTGTCTTTGTTTATTTTGTTTAGTTCGGCACTGGGAGGCTCGGTCTCCAACTAAACCACATTTAGCGCAAGGTTGGTCTTTAAAAGGGCAATTTTTTCTTAAGTACGAACTCACACAGCTCCAGCATTCAAAACTTTTTCCTTTGTTCTTGAGAAAAGTATTTTGTTTCACTACTTGGACCTGGGCTGTAACTTTTCCCTCTATCCTAGTGGTGTCCCTTTTCACATTTATCAACTTCTGACATTCTTCTGTCACTTTTTGCAAGTTCATTTCTGGATCTTGCTCCATAATTGATAAAATTCTTGACCTCAAATCCTTGTCCCTCGGTACTGTCAGTCCCTGGACAAATATGTAACACTTAAACATGTCAACTGATAGATCTTTCAATTTAAATAGTTCACACAGGGCGTTGACTTTACCCGCATATGTGACAATATCATCAGTTTCTTCTTTTTGCGTGTTTAAACATTTATATCTTGTATGAAAAAGGCTGTCACTTTCACCAAATATCGAGCACAACATTTTAACAGTTTCCGAAAAAGAAATATCTTATGGTTTCTTTGGCAAAATCAAATTTGTAAATTTTGTATTTTCCTCCGTACCCAATTTCTGAAGTAGGAGTGTGATTTTTTCTTCGTCAGACCATTTCTCACATCTTTTTGTAAAAATCGTCTTGAACCTCCGATAATAGGCGGGAAAGGTGTCGCCTCGTTCTGCATCGTATTTGAACTCAGCTAGTGAGTTAGCTATACCTTCTGCCAAAAAAAATCTAGATGCATTATCATTAGTTTTTTGTGACAAAATAGTTTCACAAAATAGTCGGTTATCTGTAGTTTGCTGTATGACAAGTGCTTCAAAATGCTCTTGCTGAACCAACATCTGTTTTTGAAAGTCAATTTGAGCTTTTTGCTGAGCGATTAAACTCTCAGTTAACGTTTTCGTCAATGCTGCTATTTGTTCCGAAGCCTTATTTTTTTTTTTTTTAAATGCACAGATATCAAGTCAACGTATACATAAAATTTTGTTCCAAAAAGAAGATGCCCACCTTCAACACTTTCGTTATGAAAAAAAATTGTCAACACTGAGAAATGTTCAGAAAACTCACCGTACAAAATATCAACACTTTACCAATTTCAAGTGATCCTTTTCGTCTTTTTCAAATACACGTAAACTTATTTATGTAAGAAAAAACAGTTCCCACAGCACAGTCTTTTTTTTTTTTTTTTTTTTTTAGTAAATGAATTTAGTGAGTTCGTATTTCGTCTTCGTTGTCAATTGGTATATCCTGAGGTGGCAATAATATAAGGATAATCAAGAGATAGTATTCCGTGAAAGGAAATAAAGGAAATAATAGGTACTATATGTTTGAATAAATAAAGAAGAAGTTTATTGTAATATTTACAGAGAGAGAGTGTGTAGTTCTTCATGTGTTCTGTCCAGGGTGTCTCTCCGTGTTTCTCTGTCGGGTGACCGGTGACATGGTCCCTTATTTAAACTGTTCTGGTGGTGATTACATATCTCACCATAACAGTAAGCTAAATTAGCAAACCTGCACAAATGAGTTCAAGTCTCATTGGGTGTCATATCTAAGCAAAATTTTAGTAAATTATTATAAGCTAATAATTATTAAAAGTTTAATATAGTTTAAAGTGGAGGGCGCTTCTGGTGATGTAATGGTTAGCAAGCTAGACTAATAAACCTACATGAGTGAGTTTGAGTCTCATTGGGTGTCCCATTCATATGGCCTTGTGTCACATCTTAACAAAAAGCTTAGTAAATTACTACTATAGTTTAAAGTGGCTGAAGACTTTTTCCATGGTACTGCATATATATATATATATATATATAACCAAATCACCCCCACCAATAATGAGCCTTTCCAACAGAATAAATTTTGCACCCGAAGTAAATGAAACAGTTCTATTTCAAGCAATTCAGTTTAGCATAAGAACACAGTTTAGTTCTATTTGACCAATAGATAGGACCCTATCAGGTCGTACCACTCCAGGCCAGAGAGGACCAGGCAGTGATGGCAATGAAGGGGTTCTGTGCATTCCCCAAAGCTCTTGCATTATTAGAACTTCACCATCAGATTGTTTAGTGCCATTTCCAGGACACTCATGGGGGGTGTCTTACCCTTCTACAGAAAAGTAGTCAGTGTATTCTATAGCCCCAGCCAACTGGGCAATTTTTAAATAAGTTCATAAGCTCTAATATAATACCACCAAAATTTGGTATGATAATATTTCATTGAATGAAGATAATCAGTTCAAGGGACCATGAAGAACAGCATATTTCTTTGCATTTTAGCACTTTTATATTGTTAATACAAATTAACATTGATTAGTATTGCTAAATAGTGCACATCTTGTGAATATCTAAGTGATGTCACTTTTATTCATAGATATGCATGAATATATTGAAATATTTCTTCCAAATAAAAGTGAACAATTATATATATATATATATATATATATATATATATATACAATTAAGATTCTATGATATTCAAAGCAAAGATATGAGAAGACATTTATCCCAGATATTGCTGGAAGTGTTTCGCAGATACATTATTTCATACAGTATTCAAAAGGATATTATAATCAGAAAGATACTTTATGAAATACTTCATTTGCTAATAGAGGTATAAGGTTTTAAAATTATTCTAAGAAATTATTCAAAAAGTAACAGAGAATTTTTATATAGGACTCTATGATGGGATAGATATTTGGTAGGCATACCATCCTATTGCATAATTTCCGACAAGAAATGTCTATTGACAGAATTAAAGGTGGCTATAAAGTTGATGAAGCAGATGATTATGAATTGTTCACAATACCATCTGTGTTCAAATATCTTGTGTAGTGTGAAGATTTGGTCAGTCTAAACTCAACCAGAATGGAAACTGTCCTGGTTTGGCTGTATGTGCTGATTATGTTTCAGTTAAAAACCTTTTAAAATAACAATGGCGAAGACGTTTGCAACCATGTCAATCAGACATCCCTCAGTAGTTGTTGCAGACCCACTTTTCATCCTTTTCATAGAATGGAAGTAGAACAGTATCCTACCAGTCCTGTAGAACTACTGTATTCTATATGTGTTTGATTAGACAATGCACCGAGTGAATAGCAAGCTCTGGATCAGCTTTAACCAAGATGTTGTTTTCTCTGGAAGCCTTATTGTTTTTCAAATTCTTTATGACCAAAGTGATTTCTGCCACTGAAGGATGTAGGTCACACTTGCAGAGATAGGTTGAAAGGTCATGGTCTGGCAGTAGGAACTGGGAAGCTAACAGTTGATGATTAAGGAGATTTAAGAAGTGTTGTACCCATGATTTGGGGCACTCATTCAGGTTAGCAATTTGTTTACCAGGTTTGTCAAGCAGTGTCTCACTGACGCTACTGGTTCTTCTGGATGATTGTTTCAAAAATTGGAACAGCTGGCAGTTGTCACCATTTCTGACGGCCTGCTCCATATTAGTTATCATGCATCAATATTCATTATAATCAGCACAGGCTGATTGAGAGATTTGGTGGCATAGACTGTGATTGTTCAGGTCTCACCAATTCTTAATATTGTTAGTCATATAAGCCAGGAGGATGGTGTGGGCTGATATCTAGTATTTGTAGCAGTGTTTCAACAGTCCTAATTGTTTGTATGACATCTCTTAAAAGTTGCACTTGAGAACTTGCCATTCAACCTTGGTGAATACATTATTGATAGATGGTGGAAGGCTGTTGTACCAATTGTGTAGTTCTGTGGAAAACTTGATAATTTGTTCATGTCTTAGTTCAGAAATGTCATACTCAAAGCACTCAGGTTTCTTGGTTAGTGCTTTAAGGTGGAGTTGTAGCTTTGCTTGAACTAAAGTGTGGTCAGAACCAAATCTATGACTAGTTTCTGCACTTTTACATGAACGATAGTCTAGGAGATGGGATGACCAGCATAACTTGATAGAAATTCAATCAATTCGGGCAGTTGAAGGATGGTACTGACTATCACTTGAAATTCATTATAGAAGCTATAATTTGTGGTACTATCAGTATCTAAAATTGAGACATATACTGTGATGATGCTGATATTGCGCACACTACCAATAAGGTGAATGCATATTAGATGTGCTGAAATGGTCTCCCAGGAAATTACAGCTGCATTAGCTTGGTCAGAAAGTGTAAAGCATACACCATGTTAGCCTGAGTTCTCAGAAATTCTATTATAATGTAAGTGATATGTGATGTCCAAATCAAGAACAGGTAAGACAGGATGGCTCGTGCTTACCAGCCAGACATAAAACAGACAAGCAACGTCCACTTTGTATTTATGTGGAGTATACATGGTGGGAGTTAGTGCCTCAGAGAACCTAAATGTATGGATATTCCAGCAAGTAAAAATCTGTGCGCTTTAGGGTTTAGAAGACAAGTTTGACTATTTTTCACATGCTTCAATAGTCCTTGGGGGAGGACAAGCACATCAATTTTCACAGCCACGGTATCTTGAGTGTGTAACTTTTAATGGTAGTTTATCATGAGGAGTTTCATTAGTATAAGAGTGTAAAAGTGGTCCTCAACCACATTCATAGACAGAGCTACTTGTTGCTGATTTTCAGCTGTCACAGTGGTAGTGCTAACCAATGAACTGCTCGTTGGGTTTGTAAGCTAATGGCTTGCTGTGAAATGACCACTGACAGAGAGGCCCATTGACATCAGAAGCTGCTGTTTATTGGATCACAATCTGGGTTTTAATGAGCAGTTGGGGGTTTGACTTCTTTGAATGATTTTACTTTTTTATATTTAATTTCAATCTAAACTCCTCATAGTTTAACTAGACCATGCAAATATTAACAGCAAATTTGTCATACATCATAAACAAAAAGTATAGATAGAGCTTAGTTTATAATTATAAGGAATTATATTCATTACAAATATAAATAATAAATTACATTCATTATGAAAATATTTATTAGATAATAACAAATTTTTTTAATTTCACACATATAACAATAACAATAAATGTTAGGACTAAACAATAATACATTGCTATAGAAGAGTGTTAAAAGATATTAATAACATAATATATAAATACAATAGATAACATTAATTACATATATATTTTGAATAAACAATAAGTCATATTTATCAATATTAAGTAACCATTTATTCAACAGTAACACTATTTTTGGATTTCAAATAAAACAATGACAACCAGTGGGTAGAGTGTTTGCCAATGATCTGGGAGACCTGGGTTCAATCCCAGGTCATGTCATACCAAAGACTTTAAAAATGGTCCTTGATACCTCCTTGCTTAACACTCAGCAATATAAAGTATGTATCAAGAGTAAAGTGGAGCAATCCAGGGAAAGGAGTAGTGCCCTCCCCTACACCTCGGTGTGGTAGCTATTGAAAAGAGAGTCTTCTGGTCGCCCTCGACAACGTTCGCCAACTTTACTTACTTATAATAATCTATAGTACTCAAGATTTAAACAATAAAAATATATCTTATAGTCTAAAATACTTTCTGAATAGCATAATGGCTTAAGTGCAGAACTGTAGCCTCAAAGTAAGTGAGTTCAAACTCAAGTCACATTATTACATTCGCTTTTGGACTAATACCCCCAGGAAAGGTATTGAACCACCTTATCCCCCTAGCTATGGGTTAAATAGCATCACTGCTGTTCTTTTACAAGGATGGCTTTGGTATTAAATAACCCATCAAGGCTGATATGCCATTAAAACAAAGAAACTTTCTGAATGATAAGCAACAAACATATGCATTAGATTTGATAAGAAGAAAACTACATCAATAGAAAATAGAAACAGAATTTGGAAAGACAGATTATTAAAGTGAAAATAGGAATACAGTAAGTTTAACAAGTAAAGTCAAATGATAATAATACAATATATATATATGTTTGTAATTTTAAATTAGAATATGAAAAATGACTTATGATGTATATAACATTCAATGATCATATTGAATATGTTAGAAAAAACATTTTACAGAGCTTTAAAAAACATCATACTTTTATAGTTTGGACTGACCTACCTATTGAACAATTTGATGATGGATAGTAAGTTGCTGATTTTATGTGTGTTGTGTTGCAAAAGTCCTGTAGTGATTTTTCTACTGAGGTTTGGCTCACTGTGGAATTAACTATGTGGACATCTAAACACTTGCTGAAACTATCATACATGATTAGGAACCATTAGCTTTTTATTGGACCAGCATGGTCTAAGTACAACCTTTACCAAGGTTTTGTGTTTTTTTCCCTGAGTAAAAAGTGAATTTGGTTAGGTTGTTTCTATTTACCAAGCATTTCTAACATGACCAATATATGCACTTAAGAACTTGATTTTTCAGGAACTGGTATCACTATTTTAGAAAACCATAACAAAACATGTCTATCAAGCGCCAACTCAGTGCTTTTCTTCTCAGCAACTCACAATTATACTTGTTTTTAAACCATCCCTCTAAAACATTGAATATCTTTTACAAAATAATCTTTCTTGCTACATCCATAGCCATTATAGAAGCTCTTTCTATATCTAACATCCAAACTGTGTTTTTTGCTCATGAAATGTCTTTATTTCAAGCTGGTTAAGGCAGTTTGAAAGTCCATCAGTATTTTCATTCAATTGACTTTATTCATATTCAAGTTTATAGTTGTATGCTCAAAAGATCAACCTCCATTTCCGAATTTGTGCTGTTGCTAAACCAGATATATTCTTAGGTTTTTCAGGACCTAACAATCCTATGAATAGTTAATGATCAGTGATGATAACAATCTTCTGATCCCACAAATACTGGTGAAATTTATGCACTGCATTGATTATTGCCCATGATTCCTTTTTAAAATAGCTGTAGTTTTTCTGTCAACATTAATGTTCAAGAGGTATAAGCAACTATTCTTTTTGAACCATTAGACATCACAAGTAAAAATACAGCTCCCAGTCCATATGATGATGTGTCAGAATTGGACATAATCAGAAGGCCTGCATCATATTGAATTAGTATCATTTTAGCTTTTGAAAAACCTTGGCCTGCTCTACTTCCTAAACTCTCTTGGTGTCCTTATGTAACAGTTTATGAAGGGGCCCAAGGAATAATGATAAGTTTGGAAGGTGCCTGTTATAATAGTTAATCATCCATGAAAATGATTTCAGCTGAAATGACGCTTGTCAAAGTAGGCACTTTACAAATAGCTTCTACTTTCTCTATACCCCGTTTGCTTATCAAGAATCCCAAACATTTGACCTTGTTTTCCAAAACAAGACATTTGTTTCTCTGAAGACTTAATTTGTTCTCCAACATCTTTAAAAGTCTCTCCAGGTTTGTGACTTGTTCTCAGTCATTTCTGCCACAAATGTCATCCACTCTTATAATGGTGTAGGGAATCCCATTGAACCTTTTTCAATTTGCCATTAGAATATTCCTGTTGTGCTGTGAATGCTAGCTGGAGTCACAGCAGTATATAGAGCATTTCTTGTGATGCCTATCAAGTTTTAGTTGTTGATAAGTATTGGAGAGGTTGAGTTTGGTGAACTTTTCTCCCTCATTAAGTGTGACCAAAATGCTTTTCATATAGGGGACTGAGTAATAACATTTTGCCTGGGAATTTATCATCATTTTATAATCCCCATATATCCTTACAGTGACATCCTCTTTCAAAACAGGGTCAATTGCCATAGCCCAATCTGAATACTGCACTGGAACATAGCTGCCCAATCTTACTATCTGGTTTAAGGCTTCTTCAAGGCCAAGCTTTATTGAATACTTGTTGAGCATTCTCTTGTAGTTTAGTATCCACTTTATATCTGTCATAATGCCCAACTTTTCCTCAAATACACTACCAATGGTAATCTCTTCTATTCAACCTCAAAGTTTAATGTTTACCTTGAAGATGCTGATTGCATGAACCTTCTCAACTGAATAAATTCTCATTATTATAAGTATATCTTGTAAATCAGTACCTTTTAGTGTCTTTGCAAATTCTAGTTCATTTATAACTGATAGGAAAGCTCCCAAATCAACTTCAGTTCACATAACTCTGTTATTTATGTTCACTTTAACAATGAATACATTCACTCTTGGTATTTCAAATGAATACAGATTGTCATATATTGGTTAAGCCAGATGGATGATGCTGCAACAGCCCTAGTGGTGACTGGAAGGCCTACAACTTATGAAAAATCACAGAAGACCAAATTGACTTGGTAAAGCATAGCATGGATGTGACCAACATGGCCGCTCACTTCCTGCTTGCTTATTATATGAAAACAAGAGTACAAAGCCTGCTTGGGGCAAAGGGCAGCTAACCCATCATGTTCAGTCTCAAGAAACAAGGGCCATGACTCATCTCATTCTATATCTAACATCCCTTCAATCTTACTTAGGACTACAGACATAATCATTCAACTTGATTGGTGGACTGTATATACATCCCAACATATAAAGTTGTAGGCCTTTCAGTCACCACTAGAGCTGTTGCAGCATCATCCATCTGGTTCCATCATTTCTTCAGGAATTTCAGGAACAACAGGAGTCTCCAGATTATTTGCAGTGTTGTCCGCCTTCCTCTACCCACCTGGGTGGAAGTTTCACAAGTTGGTCTATATGTCACCTTACCAACCCTCCACCTGCCTCCACTTCAAAATTCACTGATCCCAACTGTCTGATAATGGTGCCTTCCATCCACTGTTGACCAGATCCAAAATTATGTAACATTACAGAATCATTGACTTTGAATTCTCAAAGTGGGGGCATGACTTTAGTTCCCCTTTCTATTTTGTTTTTGTAGCCTAGAGCTCAATAAGTGTCAGGTCTCATCAAATGAAAAGCAGTTCTTAATAGTCGCTTGAACATCAATTTAGCTGAGGAACCCCAGTTGCAGTATGGGGACTTATCCTATAAGTGAACAAAAATCTGTTTACCTTGGTCTCAAGGATTGCCTTCCTGTCTGCCTCCATCTTTTTCAGTGCTTCCTTGAACATGCACACACTGTACTCCGTCTGCTCATTTAAGGATGGGTGATAGGCAGTCATGAAAATGTGTCAAATTCTGTTGATTTTCATGAACATTTTGAACTTCTGGCTAGAAAAACATGAACCATTATCACTAACCACCAACATATGCAGCCCATGCATTGCAAAGATTCCTCTCATCTTTTTGATTGTGACTGGAGCAGTAGATATTGTCATTACACATACCTCCATCCATTTTGAGTAAGCATTTACACATAATCAAAAACATGTGTTCAAAAAATGGACCAGCATAATCTATGTAGGAGGAAATGGATACAGTGACACGAGTTCAAATCCTGGACAAGATTGATTGCATTTCACATAGCACTAATACCCATGGGAAAGGTATGAATCCAATTATTCTCACTCCAGCTATGGGTAAATAGTATGGCAGACTGGGTTCTTTAGCCTTGGTGAGGCAACTAGTTTAGAAGAAGGAAAACTCTGAATTCAAACCTGTTAAACTCCACTTAAAAATTGACCTTGTCTCATATCCTGCTCAAGTGGAGGGGTTGGCTAAATATGATAATCTATGTAGATTTTCTTCCAAGGCTGACTCAGATATTCCCAGCAATGAATGGGAGCCCTGTAATTTCTTTACCATCCATACACCAGTTTCCCCCAACAGGATCTGCTTCTCGTACTCTGGTCAAAGTCTCTGCCAATATGTGACAGAGAGAAGTGTTTTTGATTCTATCATCCCAGCTCTTAGTTACTGCAGTTGCCAGGTGCTTGATAAATGCAACTGCCACCCTGAGCCATCCCCATACAGGGAAGTGACCAGCAAGTTTCCCGCAGAGAGAAAATACATGCCAACGGGTTAATCCATCAGGGATTTCTGGAATTTGACTTCCTCATTTCCATTGGAGAGTGCCATTCTTTTCCCAGACTTGCAAACCAAGAACTCTGGCTCCGTCTCTCAGTCACACCAGATCCTTGGAAACCAAACCATAGTCCAAAAAATGTTGTTGTATGCACAGCGCAGGAACTAGGCTTTCATTAATTGAAATGTCATCAACATACATTGATGTGGCACTTTTAATCATATGGTCTTGTCTTGAGATATGATAGCATCTATAACAGACTTCATAGTAAGTGGCACCACATTCAGCCCAAATCCCAACCGCGTAAGACAGAAGCGCTGACCCCTAAAAATGACTGTTTGAAACAGCCATAGCGGCTTGTCGACGTGGATTTGAAGATATGTATTTCACAGATCTAGAAGCGACACATTGAACCTTTGTCGCTGCCACTTCTTAGTTTCTGCATGCACACTTCTGCATTGGTAGTGAAAGCATCCACAAAACCGTTCAATTCCTGGTAGTCAAGCACCAGACGCACCTTCTGCTTCTGCATGACCACCGTTAAGGGAATTAGACCCTTGGGTGGGCTAAGTTCTTCTGAATATGGAAACAGCCATCCATTCCACTGCCACTGTAGGATCTCGTTCTCATAGGCATCCCTGGCATGACAAGGCACTGCGTATTCCTGCACTATTACTCAGTTCGCTGGGAGAGAGACCGTTCGCCCATTTCCATGATGCAGTCCATTCTTTGTTACTGCAATAATATGTCACGCTAAAGTCCGGCTCATCGATAGAGATGGCAGCACATCTGTTCAGGCCTCCAAAATGTGCTTCATCTGATTCCATCAGGTAAACACCAACAGTAGATCGAAGCCCAACAGCTGTTTATCAACAACTAATGCTTCAATGTCGACAGCTGGAACTTGGCCAACCTCCACTTTTATTTTCAGCAATTCAATGTCCTTCCGTCAGCTGTAAGGACTCCTGCTGATTTCCGCTTCCAAAAGTGACACACGGCTTTACTCACCAACATCTGTGAGCACCTGGAACCAATCAACGCCTTGCACTCTTGCCCATCTACATGTACTTTCATGGAGGGGAGTTTCTTAGTGTTCAATCAATCGGGGAGGAGACTAATGCTGATGCCTCCTCCCCTTTGGCATTTTCCCTGGCACTGTGATGCTATACACGGTGCATTCAATAAATTTTCTGACTTTTTTTGTACAGGCATTTAAAATTGTTGTAGACTTTTGAAAATTCACTGTTATTGCTATACATCTTATGAGATGACTGACCAATTTTTACGATTTCAGGTTCAAATGAACAGCTACAGCAGCAATTGGAATACACCCTACTAAAGCCTGATTATCACAGCTGGTGAATTTCAAAAATGCAATCTGGATGTGAGGACACTTTAGAAGAACGATATGCAATAAAATTCTGTTTTAAACTTGGAAAAAAAATCACAGAAACGTATGGAATGCTTCAGACTACTTTTAGACCATCTTGCATGAATCAAGCATCAGTTTTTGAGTGGCATAAGAGATTCAAGGAAGGCAGGGAGTCTGTGAGGGATGATGCGAGGTGTGGGAAGAGTAAGTAAGTCAGAACACCAGAGTTGATTGGTCAAAGGGTTAGGGTTAGGGTTACTATGTTCAGGTTTTAAGGGAGTTCAGAAAGAGATTCCGTCAGAAGAGGCCAGCACTCTTCAAATCGGGTCAGTGGCATTTCCACCCAGACAATGCACCAGTCCATAACTACATCCTTGTCACAGACTATTTGAGCAAGATGAGCATCAAGACAGTTCCTCACCATCCCTATAGTCCAGACCTTGCTCCCTGTGACTTTTGCTTATTCCCTAAGCTCACAGGCTGTTGTTATGAGACAATTGAGGAGATGAAAGAGGCTGTGGCAAAGGTCATTCCCTAAGCTCACAGGCTGTTGTTATGAGACGATTGAGGAGATGAAAGAGGCTGTGGCAAAGGTCATTGACACGCTCACACAAGAGGACTTCCATGGAGCCTTCCAGAAGTTATTGGAACAGTACAACAAGTGCATTGCAGCCAGAGGAGATTACTTCGAAGGAGACTAGTTTCATGTGTGTACTATCAATAAAAGTGCCCATACGAAAAAAGTCAGGAAACTTATTTAATGATCTTCCTATGTCCAAGGCCACTGCATCTGAAGCAACGTATCTCACAACGAACCTTGCGCATCCAACTATCCAACCTCTCTTGGCGATCCAGTAAGCAGTCCTTCACGATGTAGTTCAGACCACCACACCTGTAGCAGGTAAATTTTCTACCGTCATTGCGCACCTTTGATTCTGAAGGTGTTCGTCTGGTGGAGGTGGCGGCCAATTCTGCGGGGCTTTTGTTGTCAGTCATGACAGCTCTCATTCGAGTTAATAGCTGTTCCACACTCATTGTTTCCACCCTGGATGAGGCATGTAGTAGATGTCTAACATTTTGGGGTAGTCCAGAAACGAATGCACATGTTAACCAATGTTTGGGCAACAGTCCCCCCAAACAAAAAAAAGTCCTCCATTTTCTGCTGATTCTTACATAAATTATATCCCCATGTTTCCACCAGATTTAACTTGTCCACAAGTGAGTGCTTTTCCCATATGGTTATTCACAGAGAAGATGTTAAATGCTGAAGAGTTCCCATCTAGAATAATTTATATTAATCTGGTAATCAATGCTAAACTTAAGATGGCAATCAGCAGCAGCAGTCTACATTTCTACAACATAAAGTCAAATGATTATAACACCTTGTTTTTAAATATACAAAAGTTCACAAAAAGAATGTAGAGCTGAAACAATCTAAGTAATTTGAAAGCACACAGATATAAAAGCTGTGGTGTACTCAACCCCTGCTCAGTTAAAACACAAACAAAAAAGAATACTCTACAATCTACAAATGATGATTATTTCAGACATATTGGAACATTGCTGGATATGTAATACTTGAAATGTTAAGGGCTAAAGGTTAGTTTCAATGTAATAGTTCCTCTTCTTCCTATGTACATCTAAATAGGATGACAAAATATTCTGTCTGATATTAAAAATGACATAATATACACATTTGAAATAGAAATGGAAATGTCATGATAAGTAACCAATTCAACATTTGTTTTATCACTGCTTAGTAATTTAGAACCATAGCAAAAACAAGCCAAGAAATTCTTTTTGTTAGTATTGTTGGTGTTGGAATACTTACAGCATATGGCTTTTCTAGTTTTATTTAAAGACTACTACCATCCCAATCATTGATAACAGATCCTAAATCCATTTTAAGTAGATCTGAAAAATTTTCCTAAATAGTTAAAATTTTAGGGAAAATCTATTTACACATGAACAAAATCTATTTACATGCTATCTAAAATCACATCATTAAAAATTCATAGCAGAAATAAAACTTAAAAAAAAAACATATCCATTAAAAGTTAGAAATTTCAATAAACTGTAACTGTCAAACCAATTTACACTACCTTAATTACATGTATATTTTCAAAAAACAGTTTAAAAAGCTAACTTCTCAAAATGCTTTATAAATGGAAATTTAATGGGTTAGACTAAATACAATTGATTTGAAGATATAAGAATAAAAACATCAATACATAAATAATTCTTATACTTAAACAAAGCAAATTCTAGGAAAAGATATAAAATAACTAAAAAATAATCATTTAAAATATACATAAGCTAATTTTTTATGCTTAACCTTTTCTGGTTAGTTAATTTCAGTAAATTGAATATGAATTGATAAACCAATTTATATATTTTGCTCTTTTTTATATTTCAGACCTGAAGAATTTGTGCTTTTCATAAAAATAAGACTCAGAGACTTTTTGTCCTTTTTTTCTTTTTTCTTTGTTTAAGAATTTTATGCTGATAGTCAAGATGAATTTATTTTGAAAATTCTATTCTTCCAGTTTTATAACCTAATGAACAGTCACAGCAAAATTTGATATTTGCCATAATCATTAGACATTTATATGTCAAATAGATATTTATCTATAGTTATAGAAGGGTCAAACAAATTAATGGTGAAGTATTAAATATAAACTGAATTTTTACCATCATCAAGATAATTTGAATGCTAACAAGTTATGATAAATGAATTTGATTTTTTTAGAACATGTGATAAAAATTAAATACTTGAATAAGGACATTAGCAATCTTTTATTTAAAACATTTTGGACTTAAAATATATAAGTGACAATATTACAACAGTGAAGGCTGCAAAAATACTTTTTACAAGTACTGTAAAAAAAGAAATATCCAATTAAAATAGTCAATGTTTTAAATAACAAATAAAAGAATAGATTAGATAAAAGATTGAAAATGATGGAAGATTTAAAGAAAAAGTGCTACCTGCGTAATGCAACATTAATTTGCATTTTTTTAATACATATCATCAGTTTTTAAATAATTGAACCAAATTTCCATATACAAAAATCTCTAGTTTCTGGTGAGGATAAAAGAACTTAATTTTCAAAGATACTGAAAACTTGAAGTTCTCATTTACTCAAGAATGATGATGATGATATATTTCATTAAATGATAGTTGTATTATTATTTCATCTATTTTCACATAAAAAGTTCAAATATACCTATTTCTTTTAACAAAACAAAGCAAAAGAAAACAACAACACAAATCCAAAGAAAAGATCTGCAGAATTTTTTTTTACTTTTCAACAATCATTATTCTATCAGTAAAAAGTTTGGTAAACTGTGACAGTGAGAAATAGAAGTAAAAACTGATATAGAAAAGGTCATGGTGCCAGAATACACTGGCAGCCTACCAGAAATTTGCGTCAAAAACAATTCAACCTTAATAACGCCTCATTGTCTTGGTTAACAATGTTAAATTTTGACTACACTTATTGTAAAATGAAGTAAAAATTGAAAATTTTGAATCAATATTTTCCATGTAGATGATAGTGCGCAACATCAAAAAGTATATTATCAGTATAAAAGGATCAAGGAATTGTCTCACATTCACAAAAATAAAAAGTCTGATCAACCTTTTTAAATATGTACAGGGAAAAAACCTACTAGCTATTGTGATTTTTAAATGTTACACTGATAACTAGATAAACTATTCAATTTGCACTCATTAATTCATACTAAAAACTTTTTAAAAATTAGTGTGAAAATCTCAAGAAAGATGTTGAATTTTTTATCGTTGTTAAACTAATAATAGTTATTTAAAGAACAAAGGCTTACATTTCAAGCCTACTGTTTTGTATTTCATATTTCATTATTATAACACCAATATTAAAAACAGTAAATAATGACCTTAAAGTTATAACACTAATAAACTTTAAAGATATTACATTTCAAAAGATGTATTGTCGTTTTGTATTTGTGTCAAAAGAAAATATATCTTAAGACACATTAGATAATAGAAATTCTGATCTGGATCAGAATGTACTAACAAATTTGGTCATGGTGCATCATATTTGATGACCATCATTTAAATAATTAGAATATGAATAACAGAATTCAAAATAACTATATTTGTCAGTATAATACACTATGCAAGAGTTTATAATTAACATTCAAAACCATTATAACATGATCGTTTGAATATGAGAACAAAATTTTTTTTAAACCATCCACATATATAAAATACAATGTATATCTGTATCTTGCAAGCTATCTTTAGATGTGTGCATGTATGTGTAATACATTCCTATATCACCAGAATATTCAACTATATAGAGATGAATGAATATTTAATTTTAATAAACAATGTTAAAAGAGGAATACTTTTTCATTATTTAAATAAATAAATCTAAATAATTAAACTAGTTTTAAATAAAACTGAAAACATCATTTAAATAATGTCTGCATTAAATCATGTACTAAAAGAAGTTTCCTTTGAGGATGAGCAATAATTGTGTTTGTATAAAATGCTAACATTATTCAGAAGTGTTTAAACTGCCAAAGCTTATAAAAGTTCAGAGTTGTTCAGTTTATCCACTGTTTTTCTGATAACAAGGAAATGAAAGAAATACTTATTTAGCCTCATTTAAATAGATTAAACCAAAAGAAAAATAAAATAATGAAGGGCTTATTTATGAGTGAGTATGAGAAATTTAAGCATTCAGGTAATTAATCATTTTTTTTAAGGTTCTACAAAAAGGAGAAATGGCTCTTTGGAGTGTCTTCTTACTAAACATTTTTTATCTTTTAAAAGTAAACAAATATGATGAAAGAGGTAGCTCACTAAGGGACTGGGATGAAATACAATTATATCTTATTGCACAAAACAGCTTCCATATTATAAATAGCCAACTAAGTTTTATTATAAGGTACAACATGTGACAAATATCTCACATTAAAATAATTGAATATAAAATTCATTGATTTTAAATACGGATAAACATTAAGAACATACATTCTTTAATATGAAAAGAAGTATGTAAAATTATTCTAAAAACTTTTTTACACAGAATATATAAAAATATCTCTTGTTTTATTAACTCAGACAAACTCAAATATCCAATTTAGCCAAAAGCATTAATGGTCCTTAAATAATACAGTATTGTTTAGTGTTATGAATTAGAACACATCACTTGCTTGAGTAGTTATTGTTTCAAGATTCAAGAATAAAAAAACAACGAAGTAATGATGTATATAACATTCTTGGAGGAAATTCTTAGAACATTATTTTTTTAAATCCCAAAATAAATATACCCAAAATATATAATTTCAATTTTCAGTTTGTAAATTTATTTTAAACATAATGAGTATATGAAGTATCTGCTTTGTGTGTTTGGTTTGGTTTCTTTGTTTAATGGCATATCAATGTTTGTGAGTTATTTAATGCCAAAGCTATCCTTGTAGAAGAACAGCAGTAATACTAATTAACCTATAGCTTAAGCGATAAGGAGGTTCCTACTTTCCCAAAAGTGATGTCATAGTGCCACTGGAGTTCAAATTTACTTACTTTAATACAAAAGCCCAGCACTTTAGCCATTATGCCATAGGGACTCCATCTGCTTTGTATATTGGGAAAAATATTTTTTTATGTATCTTAATATATGCTCTTTAAGTGGTAGAAATATAGATTTTACAAAACTTAATAAATTTTTCGCAAAACTTATCCTTCCTCATCTTAGTTCTAGTTGCTTTTTATTGAAACTTACTAAAGTGATTACTTTTATAACAATGAGAAACAGTGGACATAGGAAAGAAAACTGAAGAATAAGCTCCTGGCACGACCAATAATAATTACTGACAGAATTTTATTTAAAAAATAAATAAAAAATATCCTATTTTTCTTTTTAGCAATAATGTATTAAACACAAGTTTATGCAGCATGGGATTACTTTCACTAATTCCCATTTACAAATGATTAATACAAAGTATCCAGAACTGTCTATTATGCTCCATAAGCATAATATATTTCTGTAAAACATTACCAACAATATGAATAGCTCTAACTTAGTTGGAGATTCATAATATTAGATTGATGAAAAAGTTTTCAATGATATATTTTGCATAATCATAGGAACATTTTAGAAGCACTTTACTGCTTATGCACTATGTCACTAGAAAAAAAGCATTAAGAAAAAATATATCATTAGAAAAGATTTTGAAGCTAGGAAAATTTATTCCATATGAAAGGAAGATCGTTCAGCATTTAAATTCTTGTTTTCTTCAATTACATAACATAAAAAAAGTAATTTTTGAACAAGATAATAACCTTTTTCACAATAAAGGGAACAGATGATTTTACTCCAGGGTAAAATTCATGTTCATGTTACAAATTATGCAACTGAAATGAGAAGTTCTTGCATATGCAGCATATTTTCCATATCTGTCACCTTCAGACTTGCACTCCTTTCTCTATATGTAACATTTCTTGTCTGGTAAACAGCCAAGGAAAGTACTTTGATGACTAAATAATACTGCTATGAATTTATATAAATAAAAGATTCTATCAAAAAAGCATCAATTTAACAAGTTTTCAGTAACACACCTTAATCTGAGAACATTTGCTTTATAGATAAACACCAATTAATACTATTCAAAATTGGATTTGTTTAAAAAAATATACATAGTTAAATGTTAAACACATATTTTTAGCCCCCTTCATCAAAATCCTTAAGGGGGCTGAATAGCAGTGTTAAAGATTTTTTCTTGGAAGGAAATAATAACTCTACCAGTATTGATTAGTACTAATTCTTATAAATTTATTGAAAATACTTTTACAGTTATTAATATTACTAAATATTCTACATAAGATAAATTATTTTAAAGATTAAATGATCATTTAAAATTTTCCATTATAAAATATGTATGCAAACCAAATATAAAAACAAAGTTTAATTCAAATATCACAATTAACTGTGCAAATTTTGAAAATGCTTTGAAACAATGGGTTTCTTTGACTGACGTCCACAAAAAAGAGGCAAGACCAATCATCAAAATGTTCCATGAAATCATCAACAGGAACACTTTCCACGAGAGTTCAGAAACATTTTTAAAACAGAAACTGTTTTATATTTACTTTATATACATAATATACCTATGCATAAAATTCAACTTCTATAACTCTAATCAAATAATCAATTTATGCAAAAATTTACTATACTCAATATTGCATATTCAATAAAATCAATGCTTTCATAATAACTATGAAAATGTATAACCTGTCAAAATACTAAAATAGACAGGGTTGTGCATTTGACTGGTTGTTTGCAATAACAGTCAGAAGCACAGTTGAGTGGTCTATAATCATCCAAATGAATAAATAGCCAAGTATTTTTTCTTTTTTTCTTTTCTCTCTTTTAGCATAAACTGGAGGGGGTATCAAAGACTGATCATCTCTGATAGGGTCTGCTTGGCAAGGGGAGTATGATGTTGAAAGACCCAAAACTCCCCAATGACCCAAGAAAAAACACATCACTGATGACACCCTTCGGTGCCCAAATGTAGTAAGGCATATATTTAAAGTGAATAAAAATGCTGTAAGTTCTCTAATAGATGTTTTTATTACAAAAACGTTTAGTTATTACATAAATAAACCAACTAATAAGTGAAAATATTTACCTTAGTTTCTTCTGGCTTGTATTGTGATAACCTTAATTGATTGGGAAGTTTACAGCCATAACTATTCAACCCTCTCCTCTACCACTCTATATTTTAGAATTACTCAAGACAAAAAGAGTCTAAATGAAAGTAAAAATATATTTTTTTAAAAAGTCCTCCATGTTAAAGATCAAAAAATTATTTGACAACTAATCATAAAAGTCATTTGAACCTTGAAAATAACCTTGATAAAATAGGGGAATTCATTTTCCCATGGTATATTTCATTTTTAACAGTTACATAATATTCAATATATTTGTAAAAGCATTTTTGTACCACTATTTGCATATAAAGCTGTACATTCAGTGTATAGATTAAATAATAGAATTAAAAAAAAGAAGAAAAGATAAAAAGATAAAATAAAATATGATAAATTTTAATTATTTTATGATACAACTTGAACAAGTCAAAGGATTAAACTGGTGAATCAGCTTTGATTCTAATTTGACCAACCAACCAACTGCTTGCTTAGCCAAGTAGTTCCCTCAAAATAACTACTATTATCTAGGAATGTATAGAAGAAAGAGAATATACTCTCCTACAATTATTTTATGAAATTTCAAAAAACCTTTTGAAAATATTTTGATTAGGGCTTAAATCTTTATCTTTTTTTCAAAATATGTCAACGCAAACTGAAATAACTAATCAGTACTTTGACAATCTTAATGCCTTATCAAATAAAAGACACATGAAGAGTTAAGTCATTTCAACAAATATATATAATTCATTGTAACTTATGTGCCACCAAGTCCTAAAATACTTTATATATTCAAAACAGAAGAGTCAGCCATTTTACAAGTACAGAAATAAAAAAAAGATCAAACAGATATTGTCTTATTAACAGCACCTGTGAGTATTTTGAATCATGAGAATGTGTAGAAAACATAGTTATATATTTGATGAATAAAGAACAAATGCTAGTACTTGGTTTTGTGTGATATCAGCTGCCAAGCATATACTACACAGGAGATAATAAAATTAGAACCTACCATTTATATAAAACTGGAGGATTTGAACTTTAATGATAAAACTAAAAATAAAGTTTTGTACTTAAATACTATAAGCTATTTTATATCCATTTTAAAATAAAAAAAATTACTGCCAGAACTGAAAAAATAAATATGAAGAAATTCTTTTTAAATAATGGAAATAAAAAAAAATGAAGTAAATTATCACAGTGAAACAGTGTTATTAAAAAATATAACAAATTATACACTAAATTGATAAGCTGATAGTAAAACTATTCATTTTGATGATTCTTGATGATTATCACATTAACTTTTAGTTTTCCTTATACCATCATAATCTATCTCCTTTTTAGTATATTCAACAAAGAATCAATAGTATTTTCCATTGAATCTGTTAAATAAATCAAGGAATTCCATACAGTCTAATTTTTAAAAACATTTTGGGCCTTCTTCCACAAAATCTTTAAAAAGCTCAGATGATGACATGAGATATTCCTTGTAGTGATAAAAGAGTTAATTAATTAGGCTAGTTTATTCACATATGTCAGACAGGATAATAAATCATTATTAACCTGTGTCTATCATACATGTTTAAAATTGGCCTTGGACTCAAGATGTTTAAATCAAATTTCAGCAAAACGATTTCAAATGATTCTGTGGTTTCATCTGACCTATTTATTTCTCAGGGAGAAAATTGTGGCATCACTGTATTTTATATAAATAAAGATAGAAAAAAAGTAGGAAAAAAAACACATGCTGCAAAAAATAATGCTCATTTGCCAAGTTGAAAAAGAAGCTACTCTTCAGTCTATATATTTGGAACAATACAACAAGTAATTTTATTTCTTAATCTGTTTGACATGAAACAATCTACAAGTGCCGACATTATTTTCAGTCAAAATAGCATATTTTTAGTCAGCTGTTTACAAGTTGCAAGATAAAAGTTATACAAAGCAAATCATATACTAAGTAAAGATGATCAGAAAGCATATTAATCAAAATGTAATGTTAAAAAACAAAACATTATTAATATCTTTGAAATTATAAATAAGTTTATAAAAAAAAAAATAATGATGTTACCTAATTCAAAAAGAAAACTATTTCACATTATTATTCATATATTTATCCTCAAAATATTATCTCAAAAATTTGCACAAGGGAACATATAATGATATCAACTCTTGTGCTAAAACATATCAGTATTATTATTCAGCACAATTAGAGTATTGTTAGACAACAATAAAACATTGTAGATATGTCATGAGAGAACATTTTTTCAAAAGGGATTAATTCTGCTGGACTTTCGGAGATAAATTTATAACTAAAAAATAAAATACATTATATTTAAAAGTTCCCCTTAAAAGTATAATGAAGTATTTCATGGTTACTTATATTTAATTAAGGAACTTCCTGTTTACAGAAGCATTTTAGTCAGCCTAGCAGAGTTATAGTAGACAACCCCTAAATAAACTCAGTGGTCAAAGACCCAAACACATTCCAACTGAGACAGCTGGTGAGTGAGGTAGGTTATCTGTACCTCTTCTGATCATAGCACTCCTACCATGGCCTTATCAGCAGCAGCTGCCAGAGACTCACAGCTCCAGGCCTACCTAATAGCTGATGTCTTGACTCCAATCAGTAGATGATGCAGGAACCAATTACAACCATGGACCCAGCACAGCCAACCAAATCAACCACAGCACTTTTCTCATTCAAACAGCTCTTCTCAGAGCAATCTCAGAAAGTCTTACAATCAAACAGCTCTTCTAAGAGTAAACCTCAGAAAGTCTTCTGAGACCACTTTTGTTCTTCTCACTACAATTTCCTGGCTCCAGATTCACCCAGCAGCAGTTCCTGCACCTTCCAGCAACCAACATTTGCAGACCAACTCCAGCTTAACCCTGCAGCAAGTCCTGCACCAACAAACAACAGCACCAACTGTAGATCAGCTCCAGCTTCACCCAGCAGCAGACTTCTACATTACCATAGTTTATGAGCAACCACTGCTCAGACTAATACAACACACCAAGGCCACATTGACACATCCTTGGTTAACCAAAATACTGCACAACAGGATCTCCTCCAATCATCCAGCCTCTGCAACCAGTAACTGAATTTTCAGACTCATGACAAGCCAGTCACACATATCAACTCAGACTACATCCTAGTCCCCAAGCAGACCAATTTTTATTGAAATCAATTCACCGAATAAATCTTGGTCTTTCAATAAATCCTCATCTTTGTCATTTTTGCCTAGTGTGTCATCAATCACATTTTTCAAAAGCTTGTGGGATCAATGTATTTATTGGTCCTGCAACAGCTTTAAGTGTTTACACTTTCATATCAAAACCTGAAAAATGCACTCTCAAACAATATTTCCACAATTATGATTTTATGATCTGGTTTGGTTTGGTTTGGTTTCCTTGTTTAATGGCATATGAACCTTTGTAGGTAATTTAATGCCAAAGCCATTCTCCGAGAAGAACAGTAGTGGTACTATTTAACCCATAGCTGGGAGGATAAGGGGGTTCATACCTTTCCCAAGGGTATTTGCCCGAAAGTGAGCGTAATAGCGTGACTGGAATACAAACTCGCTTACTACGATTCTGTAGTCCATCACTTTAACCATTACACCACAAGGACACCCCCATTTTATGATATCTTGAGCATTTTCTATAATCAAGAACTGTCACCTGCTAATACTTGGGTTCCTTCA
The DNA here is from genome assembly GCA_963585895.1 of Sepioteuthis lessoniana. NCBI lineage: Eukaryota > Metazoa > Mollusca > Cephalopoda > Myopsida > Loliginidae > Sepioteuthis > Sepioteuthis lessoniana. The sequence continues at coordinate 60,326,648 of OY757915.1, forward strand.
TTATCTACTTTATCTGAACTTTATTTCATTGCAACAAGAGTTTTTTGCCATGTATAAAGAGAGGTAATTTAAATGATAGACCATTATAAATACTAAACCACAGAAAGATTTTACATCCAGTCATATTTGTTTTTTGATTCAGACACTGATCATGACTAATCAGTCATTTTTCTACTTAAAATATTTAGTTGAAGGCCTCCAAAATTATTATCCTTGTCAATATGTTAGCTCTTGTTAAGATTATACCTTTATCTAAACTATGTATCATGTACATGGTGCATTCAATAAGTTAATATCAATAATCTTGTAGCAGAAAGAACTAATTTTCAATTGCACATCAGACCACCATTAAATCACATGGTGATTTATATTTTCAAACTTATTGTCTGGTGCGGGAATTATTTGGCTGTTGAAGTTTGAGCTAGATGTATTGAAGTTGCATTCTCTTGAAACAAAATCTATCTTAGTCATTGCAATTAACTCAATTGAACTTGATGAAGCAAACACATAGGAGGATTTTAAAGTTAAGGTGCTTTCTGTTGCTTGTAACACTTTAGGAGTTCACAAGAGGTAGTGTCAGGACTGGTTTACCAAAAACTGTGAGAAAATTAATGCACTTCTTGAAATGAAACATCATCTTTTCCAGAACACCTAGCCACCAAATCTTTCCTGCCATGCAAAAGAGGGACCTATGAAAAAGTATAAGGAACTTCAAAGTGTAGTAACAAAGTGCATGCACAAAATTCAAAACCAGTGATAGCTTAGAAAAGCAAAAGAGGCACAACTCACAACAGACTCAAAAAACTCAAAATTGTTTCGTCAAACTATCAAAGCGATGTGTGGGCCACAACAGTCAATTTTTGCTCCTCTCAAATCAAAAGGTGGTAATACCACTTTGACACAACCAGAAAATATTCTGTCACATTGGTGTGATCACTACATTGAACTTCTTGATTTCCATCCAATTGTTGATGAATTTGTGCAAAATCTCATAGAGCAACGGGTGCAAATTGTCTCTCTTGATGAAGTACCTTCTTGGGACAAAATAAACATTGCAGAGATTCTTAAATGTGGCAGAGACAAGATGATTGATCTTTTGGAATAGGTCATCCATGATGTGGAAAAGTGAGGCATCTCAAGACTGGAGAGCCGCGATACTTGTGTCACTGCATAAGAAGGGGTCAAAGTTTGACTGCAGGAATTTTAGAGGTATATTCTTGCTGTCCAATGTGGGAAAAATCTTTTTCAGAATTATTATGAATAGATTAATTGGTGCAATTATCAATAACATACTTCCTGAATTGCAGTTCAGCTTTCATACCAATCATGGAACAGTAGACATGATTTTCAGTGCTCAACAACTGAAGGAGAAATGCAAAGAACAGAACCTTCCATTATATCACTGTTTCATTGACTTGTCAAAACCATTTGATACTGTGAATAAATCAACTCTCAGAAGATTTTGTTGAAGTTGGGTTGTCCCGAGAAATTTATGGGTTTGATTTGATCTCTTCATGATGCGATGAAGGCGGGAGTTGGTTTTTTGTGGAGCCCTCTCTGATGAAATACCTGTTGATAATAGGGTCAAACAGGGTGATATTTCTGCACCCAAGCTGTTTACCATCAACTTTGCATTAATTTTTCTTGTGGCTTTCATTGAAAATCTAGATGGTAACATCATATATTGAATGTCTGGTAAAGTATACAATATCCATAGATTTTTGGCACACACAAAAATCTCCTATATGGTAAGGGATCTGCTTTATGCGGATAACTGTGACATTGTCACACATTCTGAAGACGAAATGCAATGTTTTATGAACCATTTTGGGCATACATGTAAAGGTTTTGGTTTAGAAATCAATCTGAAAAAGACTTGTTATGTATGATCCAGTGCCTGAAGAGCCCTTCATAGAATCAGCTTTATACATTGAAGGGAAAAAGCTAGATGTGGTGCACTCTTTTGTATATATTGGCCACATGGTTGTTGAGGGATTAAGTTCTGATGACATCTCTTTGTGCACTGAAAAAGCTTCTGAATTCTTTTCAGGTTTTGAAAACGTGTTTGGTCTCAATATGGCATCAAACTCAAAGAAAAAGTCATGGTCTATAAGCATGTGTTTTGACATCCTTCTTGTTAGCAAGTGAAATGTGGATGCTGTATAAGCTTACATCAACGTGACAAATACTTTGTATTGAATGGCAATCCCATATTCCAGATACAGAGGTATTTGAGAGAGCTGGGTAACAAGCATTGACTACATGGTAGTGAAGAATTGTCTTCGTTGGGCTGGTCATGTCATTCAAATGGATGACAGTTGCCTGCCAAAGCAACTGTTTTATGGTGAAATGTGTAAAAGTAAGAGAAAGGCATCAAAACCAAAGAAATGATTTAAGGACTGTAGAAATTTGCTTAAGACAATTCAACATATTGGTGGACTAATGGGAAAAAATGGCACAAGATAGAAGTCAGGGGTACAAACTGATTAAAGTGGGAATAGAATCCTTTGAGAACAGCCACGATCAGTTTGTAAGGATGAATAAGGACCAACACCAGGCCCACAAAGTCATCATGTCAACTGTAAAATATGTGGAAAATCTGTCTCTCACTTGCTGGTCTTAAAAGTTTCTAGTTGGTTTCAGAAGTCTAGTCGAAGAGGAATCAACCTATTGGGTGCTAGTCAACTTACTTAACTTTCAAAATGAACTGATAGATGTTCACCAATCAGACATCAGTAAAATGGTGTTCTTTTCCACTTCAAACTCAGTCTCTTTTATGTTCATCAAATCTTGCCACTTCACATGGGCTTATCTCGTTCTCCTCCATAAAACAAGTCACACCTCTTGCATCCTTTTCTTCTTCTGGTTTCTGCATGCCGGTAGCAGAGAGAGCACACCTTCTGTTTCTTTGAGGTAAGATTGTTCGTGGCATTACTACTACAAAGTCATATGTGCAAACATGTCCAACCTGCATCATGAAGTTTATGTGAGCCAAAGCAATGCCCAGTCTGAAGTAAAATTTGCTGCAATTTGGCAGGTTTGAAAAATCATATGTAGGTGCATGCAATCTAAAAAAAAAAAAAAAAAGAGGTGGAGAAGAGAAAGGAATCACAAAATTCAGTTGGTGGTCACCCTCAAAACCAAGAAGACAGCCTATATATATATATATATATATATATATATGTATATATATTTCAAACTGGTTAGCTATCCCTAGATCTATGTTATAGTCCATTATAAAGAAGTTTAAACAGTTTGGCACAACAGAAATTTGCTTGGGCATAGAAGAAAACACAAACTGTCACCATGAACAGCTCGAAAACTGTGTTACAAGGTTAATATAAACCCAAGAGTTCTTTTGAAAGACACTGCCAAAAGTTTGGATATCATATCCAAACTTTTGGCAGTGCCTTTCAAAAGAACTCTTGGGTTTATATTAACCTTGTAACCAATCAGCATAAGTACTAGCAAAATATAACATTGTTTGAATAGAAATGGGTTGTATGGAAATCTACCATAACTAACCCCTCTGTACAAATCATGTCACATTGTTGCTCAGCTTAATTTTGCCAAAATGTTCTAGGATGAAAAAATTACTTTTGCTAACAACTACAACACAGGGATAAAACAAAAATAGGGCTTTTTGAACATAATGATGTACAAACGAATTAAAGCAAGAAAGGAGAGTTTTTTCTCCAAAAGAAGACAATGACAACATTAAAACTTGAAGGCAGCTCTATGATGTTTTGGGGTTGTTTTAGCTAAATAGGAACTGGTCAATTAATTGTAATAACAAGAATAATGAAATCTGAAGACTCTATTAAAATTCAGAAAGAAAATCTACAACTATCAGAGGAAAATCTTGATCTAGGTTGGTGATTTACTCTCTAGCAAGATAAAGTAAGTAAGTTGGCGACTGTAGTCGAGGGAGACACGAAAGCTCCTTTTTCAATAGCTACTACACAGAGGTGTAGGGGAAGGTGCTACTCCTTTCCCTGGATTGCTCTATTTTACCCTTGATACATACCTTATAATGCTGAGTGTTAAGCAAGGAGGTATCAAGTACCATTTTTTAAGTCTTTGGTATGACTCGATCTGGGATTTCATTCAGGCTTTATTCAGTCTTGAAGAAGTTTGTGAAGATGAAATAAGGCCTGAACAAAACATTAAGTGTTTGATTTATCCAACTTTCCACCTATTTCTATCATATATAAACACACACATACACACACATATATATATATATATATATATATATATATATATGTACACACATACACATATATATATGTATGTATACATATGTATGAATATTCATATATATGTATTTATAAAGTCTTGTGGCAGTTTTAAAAGGAACAACATAATAATTTACCTTTTTCAAATGACAGGATTATTTATTAAAAACCTAATGAAAGTTCAACTCTTGTAGTGTTATTTTAGATTATTGAGTATTACACTCTATTTACCATAACTAGTATCTTTGTGAATACATTTGAAATCTGAACACTCGGCATATATAAATATAAATACCAATATCAATATCAGCAACCTCTGTGTACCAACAGGATGCAACAGAAGTTCAATTTTTAAGTAGAGTTTAACTGATTTGAATTCAGATTTTTCTTTTTCCTAGACCGGTTGCAATACCAAAGTTTAAGAGCTCAGTCTGCCCTACAATTAACCCATAGCTGGAGGGAGAATTTTCATTTAAAACTGGAGAAAGAACTCCAAGTTCTAGAAGCTCTATACATTAACTAACCTTCTTCAAAGAAGATCAACTTTGAACATAGCAGCCATATTCTAAAATGACTTAAACACTTTTTCTGATGATTCTTCCACTTAACTTTAGTAAAAGTCTTTTTTTTCTATAAATTCCCCTTCCACTTGGTCTTCCTTCAACTCTTGATATAAATGAATATGACTCATCATTGAGTATGTCCTTTCATTATTCATGCCCTGAAGATGACACCAGCTGGTACTAAAAGCACTTGGGAAAAATATGGTATTTTCTTGAATTCATTCCATCCACAAGTCAAATGACTCATATGAAAACCTGAATGGATCAAGGATGAAATAGGCAGAAACAAAACATAATGTACTAATTATTGGTGGAAACATAAATGATCAAAAAGGGGCAAGCTGAAAATAATGAATTTTGTTTACACAACCTGCTATATAGAAATGCCCATATCTAATAGATTTTTCATGTGAGAATAGTCTTTTAAGCCTAAACACTAAATACTAAAAACAGGAGGGAAAACTATCCAAATAAAACTATATCATGGCTAGATCTTATAATCATAAACAAATAGATAAACAGTGCTCTGAACTGTGAGGATTATTCCTCTTTTGAAGTATTATCTTCCAATCACAGAATCAGCATGACAAAGTTATGCCTGAGTCTACACAGAAATAAGAAATAAATGGTCAAAACCACACATTATGACTGGTCCTCATTTACCAAAAGAGATATAAGCAAGAAATATACAGTAACTGTAAAAAACAAATTTGATACACTTCAAGAGATATCTGAAAGACATTCAGAATGACGAATAGAAAAATTTAACAAGATACTTCTCCAGCTATGTAATGCAGTCTATAAACAAAACACAGAAGAGTAATGGACAAAAGACTGCATCCCCCCCTTCCCCAAGATAGGTGACCTTGGAATCACTAAGAACTACAGAGACATAACTTTAACTGCTATTACTGCTAAGGTTTATAATGCCTGGCTTCTCAATTGTATCCAACCCAAAAGCAAGAAACTCTTAGAAGAAATCAGAATGGCTTTTGAAGAAGATTCTGACAATCTGTCAAACTTTGAAAGAGAATCTCGAGGCAACACTACTGTTTGTTAACTTTTCCAAGGCATTCAGTTCCATTGAGAAGAAAGATAAACCAAATACTACAAGCAAACGGTCTTCCCAAAGAAACTGTTATCATAATGATGATGCTTTAGAGACAGTGACTTCTTTAACATAGTCACTGGAGTCTTGGATGGAGATACATTAACACCATATTTGTTTATACTTTGCCTTGATGTCAATAGATGTAATAAAAGATAATGGTTTCACATTAAAAAAGGCAAGAAACATAATATTCCACAAAAAGTATGATATGAAAACTACATAGAAGACCTAGTGCTTCTTGCAAATACTCTAGTGCAAGCCAAATTCCCTACTGCATAGACTCGAGTAAGTAGCAAAAGGGATTGGCCTCTACATGAATGCAAATAAGACAGAGTGCATGCATTTTAAATAAAAAGAATTCATCTCCACTCTAAGTGGCAAGCATATAAAATTAGTGGACCAGTTCACATACCTTTGCAGCAACATCTCATCTACTGAAAGTGATTTCAACATATGCCTAGCAAAGGCTGGAATATTATTGACAAGTTATCAATCATATAAAAGTCAGATCTATCCAGTAAAATAAAACTGGATTTCTTCCAAGCTGTTGCTGTATCCATACTACTTTATGGATGCACCACATGAATGCTAACAAAATGTAGAGAGAAAGAGCTAGATGGGAACTACACAAGGATGTTGTACACTGTCTTGAACAAATCCTGGAAGCAACAACACACAAATTAGCAATGTTACAGCCACATGCCCCTCATCTCACAAACAATTCAATACAAACAAAAAATGCAGAGCACTGCTGGAGAAGCACGGGCAAGCTCATAAGTGATGTTTTCTTATGGACTCCTGTACATGGACATGCCAGGGTTGGCACAGACACAAGATGCAACCTTCAAGACCTATTAGGAGCCATGGATGATAAGGATGGATCATGAGAGAATCAGAAAACACCATACTGTCACAGCATAACTTCATGATAATAATGAGATATATATATATACCCAGTCTGAAGTTAAGAAAATCATATAGATTTCACTTATTCAAATCTAGTTTGAAAAAAATTGTCAAATATTGAAGAATCAATTTAGATGTCCAAACAAAGCCTGAGTTAAAATTTTAGGTAATACCAATATGTGTTATTGAAGTTATCTAATGTATTCTTAAAAAACTGCCAATCAAATTATAAGGCAAAACCAAATAATTGCATTTTAATTCAATGGAAAGGTAATAAAATCATCAAAAGATAATCAACACTTATAAGAGAACAAATAATAAATACACATACGTTTTTGAATCCTCAATGGTCTGGGAGACCTGGATTCAATCCCAGGTTGCGTCATACCAAAGACTTTAAAAATGGTACTTGATACCTCCTTGCTTAACATTCAGCAATATAAGGTACGTATCAAGGGTAAAGTGGAGCAATCCAGGGAAAGGAGTAACACCCTTCCCTACACCTCGGTGTTGTAGCTATGGAAAAGGGAGCCTTCTGGTCACCCTCAACTACGGACGCCAACTTTACTTTTACATTTTAATATAATGTCCCTTCTTCTCAATAATAGCCAGTAATCTATTATCCAATGATCGTTCATTTTTTTACTTCAGCAGGTTCAATTTCTAACATGGTACTTTTATTAGTTTCCCATAGGTCCACTTTGCTGTAATGTTGTTAGCAACCTTCATATAACTTCATCTTCACAATTGACCATAGAGTTTCAATAGGATTCAGATCAGGACGATGGCAGTCATTTAATTATCTTCTCTTCTGTAAATCTTTTATGTTCAAAGAATTCACAGGTAAGCTTAGATACATAAGAAGGAGTACACTTCATTTTGAAACTGTGAGACTGGGACTTGTACTATGCAAAGAAAGTCTTGTCCATAAAATCACAATAGTTAGCACCGTTCAGTTAAACTCCTTCACTGACATTGGATGGTCTAATTATGGTTTATGTGACGCGAAAGGTTTACTTTTATCCCAGAACGGGGTTTTATTTTGCACGTGTGAAGACAGGGCAGGTTGGCACTTGATCCCCTATAGAATAAGTCCTCGTTCAGAGTTTTTCTCTCAGGCATATAAGACCTGGCATATTACGTGAGGGATTAATTTAGGGCCAGACTGACCGCCGCTGGCAAGGGGTTCCAAATTTCACACTATCCACACACCCACCCAGGCCACTAAACTTCCTCCCCTAGACAACAGAAGATATGGACCTATAGGTTTTAGTCGTAATAATATTATATTGTAGTAGTCGGCAACTCCGGTTTCCCGTGTGATATTTTTAAGGAATTAATAGGACAATTCTAAGCAAGATAACATAAGGCGAATAGAAGCTGAAAAGGAAATGTGACACAACAAATTCGTAGCAGAACTGCCAAGAACAACTTAGACCACGTGGTAACATAAAAATACATGAATCCTTTACTATACAAAGCGATACACTTTCAAAGTGTCAAATATGTATAATGAATTGAACAGTCCATGGACATAAATGTCTTTCTTCTTTTCTGTTCTTTCGTTTCTTCAAATTGAGAGAGAGAGAGAGTGGTATACAAAATTTGGGTATAAAGGTGAAATAGCCCCAAAGTTACTTATCTTATTTTTCGACGGGATTCCACTGGAGAATCTTTCTTCTTTCACGAGCTAATAGACTTTAAGCTATTTTAAATACTGGCTTGAAGAACTTGGGTCCCTCGTGTCTCAGATATGTTTTTGTCTTCTTCACCCAGAGTAAATGGCTATGGGTCTGTCTGCCACGAGCCCCTTCCAAAAACTAACATTTCTTCTCATTTTTTTCGCCGACGGGGAGAAGGGTGCCACTTCCGTTTTAGGGCCCCAGCCAATCATTTGGCTTCTCCCTCCTTCTCCCTGGTGTCCGGCGACCTGAGGTTACTAAGTACCCACATCTGTTGATGTCCCCTCTGTGACCTACATTCTTTCTTAACGATCACTTTTTTGACGGGTTGCCACTGTTCATTCCAACGGGAGGATAGTATTAATCTTATTTCTATCGTCTCCGTGGGCTATCATGTGACATTTAAATAACAATTCCAGCCCATATCATTACACTACTGTCTTCTTGTTGCCTTCTTTTAGCTACAGGCACATATAAATAGGATAAAATCCATCCATCAGGACCATCCATCAGGCCCCCCCCCAATTGTCAATCAAGATTAGTCCATAAAAAATACTTCAGAAAATTCAATTTTCATGCGTTTCTTGGCTCAATTTTGATGCTTTAAAATATTTACTTTAGAGAGAGGAGGTTGCTTAGGAGATTTTGTACAGATCTCTATTCACAATGTATTCTACACCTTTTATCCTCAGTTCCAGCTTTTTCAAAGGTCTGACCACTGGTCAAAAGTGGTTGTTTTGCTATAACTTGCTTTAGTTTTTAAAGCCTTTTCCTTTGCTTTGAGTTCTAAACTTAGTTATATTTTCAACAGCCCTCTATATCATTTGATGATCTCTGTAACACTCCTTTGATATCTCCAAAATGAACATTCCCTCACCCAATAACTTTGTTATTTTTTGTTTTTCAGTAGTTGTTAGATCCTTCCCTTTTTCAATGTTTCAACATATATCATGAACAAAAAAAAGTTTATATTAGATTTCAGAGGACTAATGCTAATACTATCATTAAGGGTTTTTGATCTATTGTCTTGCAGGACATATGGCATAATGGTTATAGGCGTTGGTTCCCTAAGCTTCTAAGGAGACAATCATCTGGAGGTTGCAGGTTCAATCCTCACTACAGGCGAGTAACAATACAGGAATACTTAACACTTGTACCCTGTTATGGCTAACGGAATCAGAACAGGCGACCCCTGTGATTTCAATAAAGGACGTAGTTCGAAGTTCCGTGAAGGTTGCCGAGTTTGACAAACACCTGAAGAAGGCCGGAGGACATATCGACTGAAACGTTGTGGAAATAACAATAAAGATGAAGACAATAGTCCGAAAACCCTTAATGATAAAAAAATCAACAAGCTTCGTCTCAGAAATTTAGACAACTAAAGCTAATACTAGTTTAATCTGCCCATTAACATCAGTCAGTCTTTATGTAAATTCCAAGTTTCTCAAAGACTAATGATTGAAAACGATAGAATATTTAGTTAAATATTCTACTAAGGGTGGAAATGAACAAGTTTAAATTGGACAAATATTGATTCAGAACTTTTAACTTATTGAGGTTTATTTGATTTGCATAACTTTAGATGGGCTATATATATATATATATATAATAAACAATACCCACATCTTAGATGTTTAAATGTTATTGTGAATTATGATACTAAAGTCAGCACAGACATGCCTTTTTGATGTATTAGTAGTATTTTAAAACATTCCATTGGCAAATAGTATCAACCAATCTGATAAGTATTTTTTTACTTAATAAATTGATCTCATTATACTGGCTTAAGATTTAAATTCATCAGCTTGATAAATTAATCTTATAAAAAGCAAATGGTGATATGTTTCATTGGTATTTAAGCTTATTTTTCAACTATCTAAAACATTGCCTAAAAAGATGGTTAAGAAAAAAAATCATTAAATCATCAAATTAATATGGAACAAAATAAACACTTATTTAATTAGATAAGAAATACCTCTTGGAAAATAAAAAAAATTTGATAATTTTTTTTAGAATTTGATAAGAAATATCATTAAAATATCATCTCATCCTAATGTTATATATATATATATATATATATATATATATATATATATGGGGACCAATTTTCTGTAATAAAAGAATCATAAATCTGAAACAGAATCTGTTTTTTTATGTAATTAACAAATTAATCATTTGATTTTTTTATCTTTCAGATTCTTTCAAAACTTAATAAATAACTCTCTCCACAATTTTGCAGTTACAAATTTTGATAAATAAATATATGGACATAGTTATTTTCTTAAGATTTTTTCTACAAATATTTGTCCTTATTCTTCTTTTTAAGTCATGAAAAATAGAAAATAAAAATTTTGAAAAGTTTTTACATATTTTTTTAAAGGTGAGTCTTGGATTTTCTGTGAAAAATGTTGCCGAGTCCATTTAAATTTTTTTTTTTCTAAGAATGAAATGGGGACAATAGCTGATGTGAAAATGGGAGGATAGACAAATAGTGTTGATGTAGAAATTTGAAGGAGATATATCAAAATCAAAGCACTAAGTTTAACAACAATAAAACAATGAGAAAGTCAAACAGCTGTGATGGAAATGAATGTAAACTTAAACTAATTGAATTGACATTTTAAAAAATACCTTTTGTAAAGTTTTATGATGAAAGAAAAATACTATCACAGTGTCTAGAATTTAGAAATAGAGAAAAAATTTTTTTTTTTTCAAAGTGCATTTTACAAAACAAAATAAGCAACAAATTGCCAAGATGGTTAAATCTAGCCAATATAATGAATCACCCACAACTTCAGTCTCAAAAGCTGGATCTTTAAAAAAATGAGAAATAAATAAATACACAGTATTTAAAATTTGTTCTAAATAGAATAATACCCCGATAATTTTTATGCATAAGAAAATTTGTTATTTTGCAAATTCTGTCTCCAGAATGTTGACATGTTTAGAGTTGACACAATCAAAAATCACATCAAATCAAAAACCCATTTAGCAAAAAAGTCCTCTAAAAAGTAATCTCAATGGAAATAGAAAGCAATCTCAGCTTTGTTAAAGTCTAAAGAGATATGGGATGATTTTAGTCTTGATTTTTTTTTTAATATGCGCTTTTTCTGACATCCTAACACAAAATTGACAAAATAAGGCCATTCATATCAAAGCATTGCAAAGAAGGTAGTGCTCTTCCAAGAGTCAATTGTCTTAGGGAACTTTATCTGTCTGAATTGTTTGCTTGTCACTTAGCTGCTCAGAAAGCCAAGCTTACAAATCAATTTATTCTACATCATAGCAGACAAATGAACAGTCATGATGCAGCATTTTGAATTTGTTTGAAAGCATTTGTGGGAAGTTATTTCTTATTAATGTTATAATCCTGAAATAATGCAATCATCAAACTGTAAGTCAGGGATGAATTCGAGCTGTAACTCATGTTCATGTTACATTTGAGGATATTACTGTGTTTGTAACAGATTTTGCAGCCTATTGTAAAAAGACTTACATGGAATGTGTGTTAACAGTTAGCATGTGTTGTGCTTAACACATATTTTAAATCTTGTTTGTGAAGTATTTTCATAATGATCAGTGTTAACTATTATAGTTATTCCCCCTGCCAAACTTAATGGACTGTTCCTAACAGCAACAGCAGCAGGAGAATAGACACTATTTAAACAGATATTATTTGTCCCTGCGTCATTCACCTAGCATTTCCCCCCCCCCCAAAAAAAAAACTGCAGTTTGTCATTAGTGATTTGATCAGACCTGTGAAGGGAAGATCAATTCAAGACAACTCGCACTAGGTGCATGAGGTCCTAGAGGGGTTAAAAGATGGCACCGAAGTCACACTGATCAATTTGGATCAGTCCAAGGCCTTTGATAAGTTTGACCATTGGTTCTTGGCAACTCTTTTGGAAACTGCCAGATTTAAACCAGAGTTCCACAAATGAAATAGTATAATGTACCACAACCCCCAGGCAATAGCGCAGGTGAACAGAAATGCTTGGTGGCTTTCACAATCAAGCATTCAGTCTGGTAGGGTCGCCCCTGTCTTCTTTTCTCTGTCCACTCTTTGGAGCCCCTGCTCCATAGACTTAGGAATGAGAAGGCACGTTCAGCCCTGCATGGTATCCTTTTTGCTGGTCCTCTTTTGGCAAAGGTATTTGCATATGCTGATGATATCACTGTCTGTGTCCTGCTGTCTGGACATAAAGGCTGCGAAGAAGATGGTTGCAAGGTACGAGCAGATAGCAGAGGCCAAGATCAACTTTGATAAGAGCAAAGGTTTGTGGCTAGGTGCCTGGAGGGGTGGCAATTTCTTGCCAGGGTCTATCTCCTAGAGTGACAGACCTGTCTGCATCCTCAGGATGTGGTTCAAACCTGGCCTTTAACTGGATCAAAATTGGTTGGAGGTACAAGCCAAGGTTGATGCCTAGTTGGGTACCTGGCTTCAAAGGCAGTTATCCTTAAAGAAAAGGGCAGAGGTGTGCACTGTGTAAATCTTCCCCTTGATCCTTTACCGTTTGTCTGTACTTCCTCAGCCAAAGAATCATCGGCTGATGCTTCAATGATCCCTCTCCAAATTACTTTGGGGAGGCCGAAGGTTAATGGTCCATAGACAGATCTGTTGTCAACATCCAAGTAATGAGGGTCTACATATGCATGATCTGGAGAACCACTGGCTTACTTGGGCTGATCCTTGAAAAGGACATGGTATGGAGGCAAAAGGCGAGCAGTCCCTTTCCTCGCCTTGTCAGACACCAAAGCTGAAGGTCAACGTAGGCTGAGAGGTGAAGCACCATTTGTCCATGAATGCTGTGAGGCCCTTCACAACCTTCCTCAGTCCAGTGACCTTTCTCAACCTTGAAAGGAACTATATTGGGATTTAGTGGTAGGCTCTGCTTCGGATCCTCTCGTGCATTGGCTCAGCTAGTTGATGGAGGAAGTTTGCTCGAATTGAAATTGGGCGCCAGGTTCGGGCTTCTTGAATAACTCAGAGTTCTCGCTCACCGAGTTCTTGCTTGCATGGAACGCGTTGCCCCTTTTCGGCTTGCATTACAAAGTGAGCCTGAAAGACATGCCTGATTGTCCTCGCTGTAGCAGTGGCTTAGAAGGAACGGCTGAGCACACTTTCTACTCCTGCAAGCGAGTTCGTCCATTTTGGGATCACATCAGAGAGAGAACGTCCTGCATTGAACCCAAGCAGCTTGTGCTACTTGATGTTAGTTATATCATAGACAATGTTTTGCCTCAGTTTCAAGGTGAGAAGCGTGTGGTGTTTCTTGCAATCCTAGCTGTAGCTAAAATGGGGATTTGGACAACATGAAAGAAGGGATCGTATGACGATGCAAACTTTTCTCATCGTGGTCTGATTTTGTTCTTCAGGCATCTGCTTAGGGTCATAATCAGACATGTTAGAAAACACTTGGACGGCATAACATTCGACAGAAGGTGGGTGCATGCAGCAAGCCAGGTCATACAAAAGGGAGCAATGTTGGAGTCATCCTTCTCTCCTCTTCCTGTGCATGGTGACTACAGACAGGGTCCTTCGGGATCCCACCGCTGTTAAGTAAGATTGCTTGTCTCACTTCTTTCCCTAGTTAGTAGTATGTTGTGAGCCATTTTCCCCATCATCTAGTAGTTAGTCTCTAAGATCTTCCCTGCTTCCATTCTTTGTGATTCCCTAATCCTTGATCCAGTCCCCTTTTTTCCAAAGATCTTGAATTTTCATTACCATAATTTCATCCCTGTAACCCACACAAGTCTCCCACACCATGTCTCACCCTGCGTTTCTTTCGCAACTTTAGTCTACTTCCCTTTCCCATTAGGGAAAGTCCAGTTTGTTTTTGATCCCTTTGGAAACCAGAAAACAGTCAGTCTCCATTTTACTGACAGGGGGATGAGAGGGTAACCAAACGGGTGTTTCTTTTGTTCTATTTTACTTTTTCTTTTAGGTTTTTCTCCAATCTCCCATCATATCCATCAATTGTATATAAATCATTCCTTGTAAATAAAATTCATACATTTTTCATCCAGGGATTTAAGTAGGGTTCTTCTCATAGAGTAAATGTGGTATTTTGGTGGTTGTGGTGTGCATGGTGAAGGATGAATGCCTTATTATATTGTATGGATGTGTCAGGAAATGTGGCTAGCTAGGGACTCTTAGTTTCATAGTCTAGCATGATCGCTCCTCTTCCCCTCCTCGACAAAAACTTATGGGTTCATGCTCCCCTTTATAAATTCTGTTTAAAATTTTATAAAGGAAATAAAGTCATTTACCTAGCACTTGCCTGGAGACACTCTACCATACCTTTTCAACAATCAACCAGCATTTGATCATGTTTCATTAACTCATCCTTTTTTTTAAAAGTTGAATTGAAAGCAATACCTAAAATGGTTTGAAGGCTCCTTGCCTTAGAAACAAATGAAACTAGTCCCTGTGTCAGAGGCGAGCAGATGGAATTCCTGGTTTAATGTAGTCAAATATCACTTATCCTATGTACAGTTTTATGGCAGATTCTTTATGTAAGAAAAGTGTCATAGCCTTACAGTAGACAGGATTCTAGAATTAGTAGATGATGGTTGACTACATCATGCATCCAACCATAATTTCCAGCAGAATTTATATTTGATAAATGAGAACTGCGCCTGCTTAATAACAGTTTTGACAAGTTTAGAGGAGATTAACAGACTGTATATAATATGATGGAGGATATAAAAGAGTATTTGCATACTGGTACATCAAAATCAACATTTAGCCTAGAAACTCATAGTTTTCTATCTGAACTAGAAAACAACAGAGAGGTGGAGGGTCATCTCAAATTTCCAAGATTTTTTCAGCATTACTTTTTGAAACTGAATAAATACCGAAATGCCCACCATGTGTATAACTTTTACAAGACAACTCATCTATTTGATCCAAGACAGCTACTCTGTATTCCTTGTATAAGCCATGATATTGATAGTTTTGCAGCTATTAAGGACTTGCAAGATCTTTTTACAGATCTTCTTGAAGAATTCCAAATTTATGTGAATTATCAAGATGACTTAACAATATCCTTTTAACATCCCAGTATTCTGGAATGCAAATGAGAGCAGATTTCCTTTTCTAGAACAGATTGCCAATAAAGTCATATGGATGCCTCTTACCAGCATAGATGCTGAACATTTTCTTTGTATAGATATTTATTCAATAATCAAAATGAAAGTCTTACCCCAGAAAACACCAAGCAGCTAACAATGTTGTATTACAATGGAGATTTAGAGAAAAGATTGGAGGATTGCTAATTTCGCCATTTTGGGAAATATTCAATCTTCTAACAAATTTGAGCAGAACTGAAATTTACACCTGAGAAAAGTTTTATCTAAAATGATTTTAATTTAATATATTTAATTTTTTTGTAACAATGATTCAATTATACTTTAATTTCTATTTTGTAGAATCTTTTATGAACTCAGATACTTATTATTAAAACTGAAGTTATTTGCTGTTGATTCTTTAAATTAGTGATTTTTGTGTTGATTTTAATCTTGTTAATAAATCATAAATCAATTGAATTAGTCCTTTTATTTAAAAAAAAAAGATGCTTTTTTCAGATGCTTAACAATCTAAATATTTGTTCTTAAAGAAGGAATCTCAGATAAATAGTTCTACCTTAAAGATAAATATGTACAGTCACACGCCATTGTTTTATTGTCTGGTCATGTTACATTTTTTATTTTTACATAGAGTTTGTTGCTTGATTTGGATTTTAAAATTCCAAAAATTTTTGTCCAAGATATTTGCTATTTCTTTAAGAATTTTGTTTTTGTTTTCAGTCTTAATGATAATCCTAGCTTATTTTATTGCAATTTTTTAATGGAATATTATGAAAATTACAAAAATATAATTGTCAAAAAGTCAAATAGAAAAAAAAACAAAACAGAATTTACCAAAAGTTGAAACAGAATTAAGGAAAATTTAAAAAGGAGAGTTGGTGGGCCTATATATATATATAAATTGAATGAAAAAAATTCATTTCAGCAATTCCATTATGAATTTATTTCAGGTTTAAAAAATGACCTTCATCAGATGGAATTTAATACATTTATGTTTTGAATAAGATGTAGAAACCCCTACCTTGTTTCCGGTGAGAAGAGAAAAAATATATATGATTTTATTCATTGGAAATATCATTATATATTAATAAATATATATTTTTGGACCATTTTATGGTGTCAAGTGAGTTTATCCACAGCATATATTTTGAATTATCTAAGATTTTAGTCACAATATTTTGTATTATACTTTTTGATATTAATCCTAATTAGGTTTTTGTCGAGTTTATTGAGTTTATTTGTGAAATTATATTCATCTGTATTAATTTGACAATCAATGGTATTGTAATCTAATTTATATTTCTCTGTTATCTTATTATGTAATATTTTCTTATAATGTGATGGATCTATCTTATATAGGTTTCAAGATTTGTCAGCTTTGACCTATATCTTGCTTGATTTATTAATGTCAATCACAAATTTTCAAAGTTTTTTTTAAATTGTCATTATTACTTCTCAATTTAATTTTTTAACTAATTTAAATAGGTCTTCTTCAAATTGCATTAACATTTTGTTATTTGGTGGAATTTTCAGTGATTTAAAATTATATTTTTGTTCATTGTCCTCCATTCTGGGGTTGTAGAAGAATGTCTTCCATTGAATTCTTTTAATGAAGTTAACTATTTTATCTATTAAAGACAAAACATATTGGCTTTTGGATGGAAATGGTATATTTTTCATGGAAAAATTTGGGGTAAATATTTCCATTTTGAGGTAGCACTTGTATCCAAAGAGAGTTTCTTCTGTGTTATGGGTAATCCAATAGAATGCTCTACTTGTAACAAGGAGCTTTAAATATATGTATAAGCTAAGGAAAATAGTCTAGGCATTAGACTGTTAAGTAGTAATTCAAGGTATATATATATATATATATATATATATATATATATCAAGCAAAATCTTTGATGATTTAACATTTTGTAAACTTCTTATAGTTCCCAGCTTATAAGTGGATGTTTTACTTCATGTTTTCTACAGAGGAAACACTGAAACTGTTGAAGTAATTTCCATATCTAATTATTATATTTTGTAGCAGGGGTTCTGAATGAGAGGTGAAGAAGTACAACAAGTCCTAAAAATGGCCATGAAAAAGTTTCCTCCCTTTCATAAAAAGTCAAGCCAGATACAGTGTGTATTTGAACTCAGAAAAATATCTATACTAAAAATTTAATACATAATGTTTATTTCAAGAATTTACAGTATATTGATAATATTTCCAGCCAAGTTGGCTATGGTTGTAAAATACACCTAATGCATCTCTGCAGAGGGGTAAGATATATAAGATTTGGCATCAAATAATCCACAGGAGTTGATATGCCATAAAAAAAGAACCAACAAAACCAAAGTTAATATTTCATATGGTTTCCCTTACCTAGAATACTTCAATGAGCCTGGGAAAGGATGCATACAAATCCTTCACCATCTTCACAGGTATAAGATGCTATTCTCAGCAGCTGGCCTCCCAAACTCTATAAGACTTCATGGATTCTTCTAATGAACTCTTATTAGTTCTGTTCACATTTGCTCAGTGATATTTAAGTCAAGGCTCTTAGCAGACCAACCTTTCTATAGGTGATACCTACATCAGCCAGACAGTTACATTGCACATAATCTGTTGTATAGAGCTTCATCATGCTGAAAACTTGTCTTCAAAGATTGCTATCAAATAAGACCTTCAGCAACTGGAAGAATTAGACACTATTTAAGCTACTACCAATTTTAACTAACTTTTTTGAACCATCACTAATTATGTATCTCTAAAGCATCAAGTTTTTACCCTCAACCTTCACTGTTTTTATTATATAACACATTTCATTTCACTTTCCTTTTGATCTGACAAATTTCTACTCATTAGAATACAGCTCCATCTGAGTTTCATTGTTGAATACTATCTTATTTTTAAAATCAGCATCCTCTGGTCCATACCTCTTTGACAAACTTAATCTTGGCTTCAAATGCTTTTTTTTAAAAATGTTAGTTTTTTAGCTGAAAAGCACCATTTTAGTCCATGTTTTTAAAAGATGAGCTTAGTGATATCTATAGGTACTAGACAAGTTGCATTCTGCCATCACTTGTCTTACAGTCTTCTTTGGCTGAGAATTTTTCTGTCCTTATCAGTTTCCATACCATCATATGCTGCAACTTGACCACATCTTGTTTAATTCAGAACACTTCCAGTACTTAGAAACTTCAAAAAGATTTCTGCAATGCTGCTTTTGGAAATTCCAAGTTCTTTAGATATTACTCACACTTGGCCATCTTCACTATTTTCATTTTGGTTTCTTAGGAAATTTTCCCCATGATTTCAAGCAATGAAAGAAAGTAGGAATTCTATAAGAGAATTTTCATGATATGTATGAAATAATCAGGGCAATTTCAAAAAATATTTTCATATTACTGGTTTAAAAAACCAAAAAGGTAAGGTGATCAGAACTTGCACAGATATCTTCTAGGGTTGCCTCACATCTTCCTTCTCATTCAGAACCCTTGGTACAAAATACTATATATATATATACACACACAGAGAGAATATTTTCATGTAGGTGACAGAAAGAGATAAGAAGATAGAAAATGATAAAAGAGATGACCATTATAAAATGAAGAATCAAAAAAAAAATAAAGTCATTGAAATATAACACAAATAGTTTGCAATCTGAAAGATAAAGTAATTTTTATAAATATTAGACAATGACTAAGATGAAAATTTTGTATCACTGAAATACATTAAGACAATAAGAAAAAACTGCAAGATCCAAATCTATACTGCTGAATTGATTACACATTTCCATCAACTAACTTTTAACTCTTTGCAGTATGTTGGTAACAGATTGTAGTAATAATAGTTAAATGTTGCTATTAGATATAAAATTAGGGTGACTGAGATGTGTATAATATATGGACTATGATCAAACTGCCTAGTACAACAATGAGTAAAGAAGACATTACCGATTAGTTTGTTAAGGAGACTCAAAGTATATATTTTGAATATTTTTGCTTCAATTGTTTTTAAAGTTGTATGATGAAATAACTGAAATTATTTTTCAGTTTCTTGAATTAGTACTATAATATATCAATATATGAATGAAAATATTACTCCAAAGTTAAAAACAAATTCATTTTAACAATGTAACCACAATTGATTATTAATTAATACAACTCAAACAAGTACAACAATCACCAATTAGTAAGTTTGTGAAAGTAAAAACAATCAAACAATAACAAAAAAAATGTAAGGGTTTGGTTTGGTTTTATCGTATATCAACCATCATAGGTTATTTAATGCCAAATCCATTTTTATGCATATAAACAGTTCTATTTCAAACAATTCAGTTTAACATAAGTACACAGTTTAAATGTCAAAAACAGTTCTATTTTAAACAATTCAGTTTAGCATAAGTACACAGTTTAGTTCTATTTGACCCATAGATAGGACCCTACCAAGTGCTACCACTCTGAGTCAGAGTGGACTTGGGAGTGAAGACAATAAAGGAGTGCTCTGCATTCCCCAAAGGTCCAGCATTACTGGAGCCTCACCATCAGATTGTTTAGTGTTATATCCAGGACACCTGTTGGGAATCCTTACCCCCCTGCAGAGATGCAATCGGTGTTTCTGCAGCCCCAGCCAATTGGTCCCATAAGACATAGCATAAAAGAACTACAATTAACTCTAAAACTGAATTAATCATTCTTATAATCATCTTTACATTTTTTCATAACTGGTAATCAAAATATACTTATTCTACCCTATCAAGAATATTCAGAATTTTAACTAACTTTGAACAAGTATGATGATAATGTTACTACACTTATAAAATTTGTAAAATCTACTTCCAGTTTTTACTATCTAATATTTCTAAGCAATGAATAACATCATTTGAACAATCTGATGGAGCTTACAATTGAATAATATCTAAAAGTACTTGAAATAAAATATTTTTCACAGGTAGGAGGTTTTCATATTATTGTTATAAGCAATGTTTACCACGTTGCTTGAAGTCAGTTAGATATCTTATATATAAGTTTTAAACAGTCAAGAAATATTTATGCTATAAGTGTTATAAATCTCAACATACTTTTCCAACCTGCTTTCTCCTTTAACTTTCATCCCACCAAAAATATATGACAGTGTGACACAGTCATTAGCTAACTTTTGATCTGAAATTTGCAGTGTATAATGTTCAATTTATAAGATTGATATTTCCCACT
Source organism: Sepioteuthis lessoniana (assembly GCA_963585895.1). NCBI lineage: Eukaryota > Metazoa > Mollusca > Cephalopoda > Myopsida > Loliginidae > Sepioteuthis > Sepioteuthis lessoniana. The sequence continues at coordinate 60,347,442 of OY757915.1, forward strand.
GAATAAAGTGATTATATTGAAAGATATTGATGTGTAAAAAAATGTTTTCTTAATCCAGGGCACTCCCACCCTGGCCCCCTGGCTGAAAAATGTAAAAATGTTGTAATCTGTTATTTAAAATCCTGTTAGTTATAAGCAATAGCAATGTAAAAATAAAATTGTGAATTAACTAATAATAATCATAACACTAATAAAATTAACAATATTACCAAATCAAGAAAAAAATTAGAACACTCAGAGAAAAGGAAACTTACAAATACTTGGGAATATTGGAAGCTGACATCATCAAACAAGTAGAGATGAAAGAAAAAATTTAAAAAACAGTATCTCAGGAGAATGAGAAAGCTACTCAAAACCAAACTATACAGCAGGAAACTTATAAAAGAGATAAATACCTGTGTTGTCCCCCTCATAAGATACTCGGGACCACTCTTGAAGTGGACCAGAGAAGAACTTGAATAAAACAAGAAAACTAATGACCATGCATAAGGCCTTACATCCCAGGTATGATGTTGACAGTCTATATGTGTCAAGAAAATGAGGAAGAGGACTTGCTAGCATTGAAGACAGCACTGATGCATTGATACAACAACTTGAATACATAGAAAAGCATGGAGTAGGACTGATTACAGCCACCAGAAACAATACTGACTACACAAGGATCAACAGAATGGATATAACCAGAAAACAAAAATGGGAAGAAAAACAAGTCTAGTGACATTTTAAGTGATTGACAAGCAACATCTCACATGAGAAAACATGGACATGGCAAAGAAAGCGAAATCTTAAAAGAGAAACAGAATCTCTTCTAATAGCAGCATAAAACAATGCTATAAAGACCAATCATATCAAAGCAAGAATAGATAAGATGCAACAAAACAGCAGATGTCGGTTATGTGGTGATCATAAGCAAATGCAGCAAATTAGGGCAGAAAGAGTATAAGACTAGACACAACTGGGTAGGCAATGTGAGCTATTGGGAATTGTGTGATCAACTGAAGTTTGACCATACAAACAAATTGTATATGCATAACCTAGAATCTGTCCTGGAGAATGAGATACACAAACTCCTCTGAGATTTTGAGATACAAACAAATCACCTAATCTTGGCCAGATGACCAGACCTTATAATAATCAACAAATAATAGAGAACTTGCTGAATTATGGACTTTACTATCCCAGGTGACCAGAGTAAAATTGAAAGAAAGTGAAAAGAAGGATAGGTACCTGGACCTTGCTAGGGAATCAAAAACCAGTGGAACATGAAAATGACAGTGATACCAATTGTAACTGGTGCCCTGGGTACAGTCACCAAAGAATTGGTATAAGGACGGAAGGACTTGGAGATGAGAGGACGGGTGGAGACCATCCAAACCACAACATTATTGAGATTGGCTAGAATTCTGAGAAGAGTTGAGGAGACTTGCTGTCACTCAAACTCAAGTGAGAAACCATTAGCTAACACTGGTGTGAAAAACTCGAAAAGAAGTAAATAATAATATTGATTAAAATCAATAGCAATGTAGAAGTGGAGATTCCCTGGTTGAATTCAGGCAACATGAGTATATGTACTCCAAGGTAGCAGTACAAATACTGTACACTCTGGTTCTAAAGGTTAATAATTTGGCTTCTTATTGATGTGCCTATGTATATATATTTTGCAGTTTAATAATTTTCTGATAAGTTGGTTAAAGAGATAAAAATCTTTCACTAGCAAATTTATATAGTTTCTTTCTTTTAAGATTTAACCATCCCAGAACTCAATTGGACAATAAGCAACTCCACCTAAACAAGAAATGAGTTTTGATATCAACTGTGTAATTGAAAACACAAACTTCTTTGGGAATTAATCAATTAGCTCAAGTGAATAGTTAGTATCCAAAGAGAAAAACAGAAAGTGAATTATAGGTGGCACCAAATTAGGCATTTAAACCAAAAGTATAAAAGATTTTCAACAATAGTAATGCTCTCTCTTTTCTCTTTAAAATTGTATTAAGAAAAATACATAGAACAAATAAAAAAAATGATTGAAAAAAAGCATGGCTTAATCTCTTTAGCTATAATGTTGGGAAGAAATCAAAGTTATGGTTCACACACCACCTTAGTACAATGTTAATTGAATTACAGTATAACATAAAAATGCTGACTCATCTCACTTCCAAATAAACAATGAATGTTAGGTTAGATTATTTGGTTTAATGGCATATCAACCATTGATGGTTATTTAATGCCAGATCCTGTCTATACATATATATAATTTGTAAGTAACTTTAAGTTTGTAGGTAACTTTGTAAGTAACTTTAAGTTTGTAGGTAACTTTATTTTTAAACAAATCAGAGCTCATTTGTTTGCACTCATTTGTTTAATATTAGTAATTCTATTTATCAAGTATTCCAATCTAATTTAATATTAATCTTTTGTTTGCACACATTTAAATGGTTTCAAGTCTAGCTATTTAACATTAGTAATTCTATTTATCAAGTATTCCTATCTAATATGAATAACTCACATGCAGATGTATGGTTTCAAAGGATTAATAATAATAATCCCTAGTAAAACATTGACCATTTTGATTTGACCCATAGATGGGACCTTAACAGTTACTACCACTCCTGGTCAGAAAGGACTTTAAAGTAATGGTAATGAAGGGGTACTCCACATTCCCCAAACTCCAAAGACAGTAGCTTCACCTTCAGATGCAGTTTAATGTCATACCCAGGACACTAGATGGTTTCAAGTGTAGCAATCTAAAATTAATAATTCTATTCAACATTATTCATTTATTTGTACACAGTTAAATGGTTCAAAGTATTGCTATTTTTATCATTCAGGGTTTTCAAACTATTGTCTTCATCTTTATTGTTAAAAACGAAGAACTCAGACTATAACACTCTGCATATGGAGACGCCTTTATTACACCCTTCTTCTTACACTCACGCATAAACCAATATGGCCGTTTGTTTACTTCCGGTCATCAAATAACGCTCTCTCTTCTCGAGAGTATCAAGGGAGGCAACTTCATGTCTTAACAGTTCTTCCCTCTTTTTCTTTTCATATCTGTAGGGTATAAGTTCTGTAAAAGAAAATAGGAAAGTGTAACAACATTAAACAGAGGACTCTTTTGGCTCAGACATGAACCCCAGGATCTTAAATGAAGGCATTTCTTTCTTTGTCAAGGAGTCAGCAGTTTGTGTGTTAGTTGATACCCAAGAGATCTCTGCAATTTCCTTTCCTTCATGCATCTCTCTCAAAATAGCCATCTCCATACGAAGCCTCTGTTCATTGTAACATTGTAACTTTTATTAGGGTCTATCTTTTTTATTTTTCTTCTACTATTTAAATCTTCTTCACAGTCACTGGAATCAAAACGAAGCTGTGTGGCATTCATATCACTTGGCAAGGTTGTATTTGCATCTTTGTTGAAGAAAGAAGAATCGGATTTTATTTCTGTAACCGAAACAATTACACAAGGATTTTTCTTGCAAGTTGAACCTGGACTTTTTCCAAGCAATTTCTTCTTTGCAGAACGTTGTGCATGGCAAATAACTTTTGCAACCAAATCCTCTTTATTCCAATTCTCTTAATTTCACTCAGTTTGTCATCAACTTCAGCATCATATTGTCTACAAGAAATAGATGCTTTTCCTGGAGTACAAATTGTTTCTCTTCTTTGAACATCAGGAGATAAAAAGTTACGTTCTAGAGTAAGTAATGATTTCATCCCATTCTTGCAGATTTTTGCTGATCTAGGATTATTGAGATCAACAAGCTGACTCTGCGCTAATGGCTTTCTGTTTGTACGCTTGGCCATAATTCTTTCCTTGGATGTCGGCTTATACAAAGACTTTTTAGAAATCCCACTGGTTTCCAACACCATATTAAAATTTCCAACAATAGGTTTAGGTTCAGTCTTTTTGTAATGAATGCATAGTTCACATGAATTTGGAAGTGTCTGCAAAATTTTTGTAAATTCAGGATCTGTCACTCCTGCATTTTTAACTAAGTCACACAATTTCTTACTACTAGGATGACTAAATTGTCTATGTAACTTTGTTGCAATTTTAATTTTTTTTGCCATATTTTAAGAAGAGATTTCTTTAATAAAAGGTATGTGTTTGAACTTACATTTGTCTGGTAGAGGTTTGGTAATAGGAATGTAGTAATGTCCGGATGATGTGCAGCTTAATGGAATTTTCTTTTTTAACATCGTAACAGCGTCATCTTCAAAACTGAGGCAAGTTCCAGCCCTTTTCATGGCGTCTTTACTCAAGAGAAGTGGAATGTCAGAGTTCACAACATCAGTGATAATACTGACTTCAATACCAGAATCACCTTGAGTGAGTTCAGTTTATTTCCATCGCCGAATTTAGAGGTTCTCACTCCTTTTATTTTTACTATTTTTTTCTTTTGTGCATCCGTTAATGTTTCAAGAAAACATTTATACCATTTTGTTCCACAAACGGTGCTGGATGCACCACTATCTAGAACCGCAGAGCCAAGCGTCTCACCCCAAAAATGTCTCCAACGTTCTTACATTTTTGCTGACTCATTAAGACCACGTGCGACATGGATAAATCTTCCTCTATTTCGACGCCATGTTTATTCCTGCTACTATGACCATAAGGACAATCATAAGACCAGTGAAACCTGCAGCCAGAATTAAATCATATTGTAATGTTACCTGTTCGGTCTCACAGATTTAATTTCTTTTTGTTAGTGGAGTGTGTTTAATTTTTATATCCCTGTCGTCTTCCAGCGCGGTTTATCATTTCTTCCGAATTATTAAAACACGAATCACGTTGATATGAGGAGCAGCCATAATATACTCTGGTAGGGTCCATTTGGTTATTTTCTGTATAGTTAACAATATCTATTTCGTTTTTTACCACGACAGGTGAAGTATTGGGAGATGAATTGCTAGAAGAATGTCCATGCATAATCTTCCGTAACTGTTCTGACATGGAAGATAGTGTTAACTCGCTGACAGTAGCTTTGACCAATTTTTTGTTATCCTTTGTGATATTGGCACTCTTTAGTGCTCTGAATGCGAGTACAGGTTCTGGTAAAAGAATGTTAAAGTCTTTTAATTTGGCGACAAGTCAGCCAAATTCAATCAGAAAATCTTCTAATGACGTCCCAGGAGGTCTCTGATAATTTTCAAATGTTTCGTATGCTCGAAAGGCAGACTGGTTTACATCTTCCAGAAAAAGTGTATCCAGTTTTTCATACAACTTTTTCATTCCATCCTCAGAATTAAGAACCACAGTATCTTATTCCAAAACAGCCTCTCTAGCCTTCCCTGCCAATGACGAAAACACCATGAGGGCTCTTTTTGTTTTATCCAGTGAAGTCACGAGTTCCCATATTTTCATTTCTCTTCACCATGTACTGTATTTATCCTTAAGCAATGCGGGTGGAGGAAAATACTTAGAAGCCATAGTGTCTTTTAGCTCTGCTACCATTGTTAAAAACAAAGAACTCAGACTATAACACTCTGCATACAGTGACGCCTTTATTACACCCTTCTTCTTACACTCACACATAAATCAATATGGCCGTTTGTTTACTTCCAGTCATCAAATAATGCTCGCTCTTCTCGAGAGTATCAGGGGAGGTAACTTCATGTCTTAACAGTTATATTTACAACATTTCAGCCGATATGTCCTCCGCCTTTCCTCAGGTGTTTCTTGTTGAACATGGGAGCTTACAGAGAACTTCGAACCATGTCCTTTGTTTAATCCACAGGGTCACTAGCTCTGATTCCATTAACTATGACCGGGTGCAAGTGTTAAGTATTCCTGTATTGGTACTTGCCTGCAGTCAGGATTGAACTTACAACCTTCAGATGATTGTCACTTAGATTGTCAGACATATCAACCAAAATGTTGTGAATATAACAATAAAGATGAAGACAATAGTCCGAAAACCAGGAATGATAAAAATCATCAAGCTTCATCTCCGAAATAAAGACAACTATTGCTATCAATTACTAATCATTCAATTTAATATTAATCATTTGTTTGCACTCAGTTAAATGGTTTCAGGTCCAGTAAATGATTAAATAGTTCTATTTGACCCACAGATTGGACTCTAACAGGTACTACCACTCCTGATCAAAGACCTGAGAGAAATGGTAATGAAGGGGTACTCCACATTGTTTAGTGTCATACCCAAGACACTTGTTGGAGAGAGAGTCTGCTGAAATGCAATTGGTGTATTCTACAGCCCCAGACGACAAGATGGAAACAATGAAGATAAAAACCATAAATTGAAATACACTATTAACAAGTGATATGTTGAAAAGTACAAGTTAGAGAACAGCTACAAGTTTTCTCAGTCTATTTTTGTTCATATACTCACCCCTCCACACACACATATATGTAGGTCATTCAATAAACAAGGTGAATTTAACCTACGGAGCTGGCAGTAGAAAGCACTGTTTACAGTTACATCTTTTTCAAGTAAATCAATAGTGATAGGTCCTTTCATGTCCTAGAACATTGTCAGCGTCACCTTCTTTACTGACTGCTGTGCCAAGAACTTTTTCTTTATCAGAAAGTCTGTTTCCACTCCAAGAACTGTCTTATCATCTCAAGCTTGTAGAGGCAAACCCATGTTTAGGCCATTTGTAAATATTTTTTTTACTAAAACATGCTTCTCTGCACACATTACACATTCTTCCGTAAATTTCGCATAGTTTGCGCCTCTCAGCCACAAAAATCTGATGAGAGACCTCTGTTTAAGCCTGGAGCACTCTTTTAATTGCCGCCATTTTGAATAGCCCCAAAAGAAAAATTTTGGAGGGTAAAAATAATTTTTGCTCTACATTATTTCCAAACAATGAGTTAACATTAAGGAAAAAAAATTCATTTTGCTTTTTCCAAAAAAATTCCCCTTAAATGACCCTCGTATATCTCATCACATTTTTAGTTCATACTTTTCAACGAGCGTACCTGGCTATAAAAATTATAGCATATAGGAAATTAAAATTTTATGTTTTTCCTATTCTTAAAAGATTTTAACATGTGAGATTCTTTTTAATCAAACCAAATTTTATTCCATTGATCTCTTTATCTTTTTATTCTTCAATATCATGGATACTGTGAACGTCTGGAAATATTCTTATTCAATTGAAGTATTATAAACAAAAAATAAATTTGCAAATATATGTCTATTTTATTAGAGCAGAAACTGGATATCATCATCTGCCACTGAGCCTTGTAATATTTCTTTTGGCGTCTGGCTTCTAGTTACAAACAATAAATATACAATACGTGTCACATTTCCTTATTAAGTTAAGTAAGTTAGCAGCCTTAGTCGAGGGTAATTCGAAAGCTCCCTTTTCAATAGCCACTACACTGAGGTGCAGGGGAGGGCACTACTCCTTTCTTTGAATTGCTCCACTTTACCCTTGATCCTTACCTTATAATGCTGAGTGTTAAGCAAGGAGGTATCAAGGAAAAGTTTTTGAGTCCTTGGGATAACTCGACCTGGGATTGAATGGCAGTCTCCCATTGGTAAACACTCTACTCATTAGGCCAATGGCCAGGTATTTCCTTATAGTAGACAAAATCTACAGTAGATGTACTGAACTATTAAATAATCCCCTTCAAATAAAAGTTAAGACCATTTTGATGATGTATTTACCATTATTATTTGCAAATGATACTGTTATTTTATTTAGAATAATATTGAGATGAAACTCTTTTTCTCAAAAAAAAAAATGTTTAATACAAGTAAAAAAAAATCTAACATATCTTATAAATAAATGTCTTTTCTTCATAAAATTGAATAATTCATACTAAGCAATCAAGTAAAGAACAACTAATTTTCCTAAGAAAAACTAATTAACCTTTATATTTGTTTAAATATATTAAAAAATATTTTCTTATTCTTAGGTAGAGGAACTAATTGTATATACTAATTTTCCTAGTTCTTATGCTAGTTATAACAAAACATGCTTATAAATGTTATTTATAATCGGTATATCCCCATAATAAGTATAATGAATGCTCTTCAGTGTATATCTAAACATCATATGCACTTACTTAATGCATTAGACACCCTTGAAGTAGCAAGTCACATATCAAAAACTAGTTAACCAACACAAAAAATTGAAACTCAGACCTTACAGACACCAATTTAACTTTGAATAAGTAAACTTTTATCAGTTTTGTGATCTTTGGTTTTGTTGTTTTTAATTCCATTTATCAACAAAAGCAAACTTAATAAGTATTCATTTAATTAAATAATTACTAAAGTAACAGGTTTCTCTGGTGACTAATATAAAAGATTGTAAAAAGTGATGTTTTATTGCATATCACCTGTTCTTCACATCACTGTAACTAACTATAACAAAACATACAGAAAAAAAAATCACAAAATATAAAAAAATAGAGTAAATAAATGGGCCTAATATACATGAAAAACAAAGTTCATTAACCCTTAGAACCCAAGCGGCTGGTATTTATACTGCTACCTAAACATATATATACCTGGGCAGCCCGAATTCTAGCCAGGAAATTCCCATTTGTACATTGGTATTCTGTTTAATTAACAATATTATTTCTACATCACTATACCTATAATTAACAGGTTTACAGACTGTTAAATAACATATTACAGCACTTTACATTTTCTGCAACTTTTCAGTCGGTGAGGTGCTCAGAGTTCAGATGGGTAGATGAGGTGCTCAGAATTCTAAAGATGAAAATGAAAAAAGCATAAGGTATTCTCAAATTTATGTTCTTCAGTTTTTTCAATATACATATTCATATAATATCAAATTTTTTCGACTTCTCATAAAATAAATACCAAATATATAATGAGTTATGAAAAAATAAAAAGAGAATGTAAAAATATTTTCAAATAATTTACTTTTAAAAAAAATAATAATTCAAAGACATTTACCATGATCAAAGATGTGCTCAAGGCAAAGTTGGATAAAACCATATGTTCTAACCTCTTGCCAGCAATATTATACACAAGCAAAACATGGACGACTATGAAAAAGGAAGAACAGCAAGTGGTTACAACACAGAGGGCTATGGAAAGATCCTTGGTGGGAATATCACTGCTTGAGCACATCTGATGCATGGAAAGTTGTATGTAGAGCAGAGTACCAAAAGCAAAAGTTCTGCTAGGCAGGATGCATTGCAAGGTTCACCTGTGCAATCCTTGAGGGGTATTGAAGAAATTGGAAACAACCACTCAGAAGACCTTAACAATGATGGGAAGATGAAATTGTCAAGTGATCAGAGCCAATATAGAGAAGAAAAGTGAGATCAAGATTGGAATGGAACCATACTGAGTTCAGCGATATGAAAAACAACTTATAATAAGATAATAATTCAAAGACAAAATTAACATTTTTTCTGAATGTTAATTCATCAAATATTCCATTGATAAAGAATTTTTAAAAAAAATAAACATTTCAAACTTGTTTTCTAGTCTTTAGAAGTGGAATAGTTGTTTTGGAGCAGGCTTCAGAAAACACCTTGAGACTTTGAAGATTGTATTGTTCATAGAGCCTCGTCTACACTCAGTAGAATAGGGAAATACAAATACTTCAGTGAAGTAAGAGTGGTTACAGACTATTTTTCAGTTAGTCTTTTAACATGACTTTGCTTCTGAAAGGCTTTCATAAGGCCAAATATATGAAAACTATTCTATATAGGGCAACATTTTTGCAAAGTGTCACCATCAAATTAAACCATTTCTTCCAGTTTATGGTCAGAAACTAGGTTGTATATATTTTAAAAACCATTCAATAGAATATAATGAAAATTTATAAGATTATTACTAGCAAGTATTTTTCGTTCAATATTGTATATTGACCCATAGAAGCCTGGATGAAAAATATAAATATAATATAAATATATAATATATATAAAATGTTATAATCTGTTATTTAGCTGATTGGCTACATCATTGCTCAGCAATAAAAATGTAGAAATGGGGATTCAGACTACCTGGGTATATGTACTGACAACTCAGGTTTAAGGTTTGAAAATAAATTTACACCAAGAACTGAGTCTCATAGGACACCATCATCTATATGGTGTATTTTGGATATTTGACCACTAGTGACTTATGAAGTAATGATTAGTAAGCTAATCTCCTCGGTTATTATGACTGACTATGTGTTTTGATCTTTTTTGGATGCTTTTTAATTAGGATCTTGTTTCAAAAATAAACTAAGCAAAGTAAATAACACTGACTATTTTAATATGTTTCTCAAAGAAAAATAAGAGATTCAGATATGAAATATACGAATAGTTGCTTGCAATGAAAAAATTAATAATAGTTTAGTTTGGTTGGTTTATTTGTCTAATGGCATATGAACTCCTTACGTGTTATTTATTGCCGAATTTTGATTCATTTGTAAATGTTAGATTGCAATCATAATCATATTTTCAACATTTTATTGCAATTTTTAAATTACACTTTTTTTATTTTTCTATAATTTTTTCAGTACATATTTTGGCAAAACATAAGATTGTCCAAGTACAGCACCCTCAGTATTTGCCAGTTTTAGCTTTGTGCAATTTTTTCTTATTTCTTAAACTGAAATTTTGTCTCAAGGGTATGATTTGGGGATGTGGAGAATATTAAATGAAATATGATAGAGCAGCCTCACACCATAACAAAAGTGAAATTTCAGAGGGGCTTTAATTAATGGAAAACTCATTGAAATAAGTGTGTTGAATACCAGAGACTATTTTGAAAATTAACATTTAAGTCATTGTTCCTTTTTGTCATGGTAAATACAACATCAGTTTTGATACTTTTGAGCACACTATCAAACATCATCCCCCTCAAATCAAACTTCACCCCCACTGGAACAATCATCTGTGCACCCCCTTTTCCCTCACACTGCTCTCTCTCTCCTCTCTCTCTCACCTCCCAGGCTGTTCTCTCAGTCTCATTCAGCATCAAGACATCCTAAAACCCCCTTGGATTCATTGAAAACCCATCACAGAGTCAACGGAGGACTGACAAGGCCTCCCATGACTCTCACTGTGCACTGTGGAGTCTGAGGAGCCTCCCACAGACTTTCAGCTCCTCAGAACACTAAAACTGTTCCTAAATTTGGACTCCATAGGGAAAAAAAAAGTAGCCAACCCTTACTTATTCAGGGGTAAACCCATGGTGACCACCTTTGTTCACTCAGCTGATAGCCGCACAAAGGCTATGTGGAACTTCCTTGAGAAGGCCTGTTTGGCAGAGTTGGAGCATCCCTCCTTGAAAAAAGTGTTGTCATTTTGTCATATGTTCACTCTTGTTTTTATAGGTCCCCAAAGCTGCAGTACTCTCTAGATGTTGGAGGAGTGTCCAGGGATGGTCGAGTCACAACTGAGTTTGACACCGGATCTCTGAGGCATGCCATCGGCATCCTCACCCCCGACAACTTCTGGTTCACGGTAAGGTAAGTGGGTTTGATGTCTCTAAACCTTGCCACTTTGAATGTGAGGGAACTGAGGGATCCAAGCAAGTGCATGAGCTTGCTTGGTGCACTCTCAAACTGCTGTGTGAATGTTGCTGCAGTGCAGGAGAATTACTTCACTTGCGCAGAGGACTGTCAGGTGCTGAGGGATGACTTTGAAGTCTTTTCAGCATTTGGCAGCCACTGTAGTGCTGGGGTCTCTCTGCTAGTTGGACACAGCCTTAATGTGATTGTCAATCTTGTCTTTGCAGGTGACAGGGGCTTGTTGGTTGTGACCGATATTGCCGTTAAAAGCTTTGAGTTTCGGGTGGTCGCAGTTTATGCGCCCAATAGTGTTGGTAAGAGACGCTCCTTTTTCTAATGGTTGGAGCCATTCTTTGATGATTCAAAAGGGATAATTCTAGTACGCAATTAGAATGCAATCCTTGACCCCAAGATACATAAGGCCAGATGGGGCACTAGTGGGTTGGATAGGTGTGAAAGCAGCCTAATTGACCTAATGGCTCAGCATGATTTCATCAACAGGTTTCGTCTGGATCACTCAGGGATGGAGATGTGGATGTAACTAGATAGCTTGCCCTCTGTCCATATCAGGACCTACCTGAACAGAGTGTTAGCGGGTGCTAGTAGGAGTGGTGGGGATCCCTTAAGTATAGGATTGGGGACATTGCCATCAAATATGGCAAACAGCTCAATCTAGATAGGACCAAGAAGGTGAAGTCTTTAGACGATAGACTTTCCAGGGTGGTGGAGAGGGAGGATTCCCTAGCCATAGATCTAGCTAGGCAGGACCTTGAGCAAGTGCAACAAGGATTTTGTAGTTAAATCTAGGTTAAAAAAGTTCCCAATGAAGCTGAGAAATGCGGCGTGTTCACACATAAGGAAGAAGTGTGAAGGTTTCCCTATCAGTGCATTGAGTTTGTCAAGTCCCTGAATGGGCATGTACTACGGTTGAATCGTGAGAGGCCCAAAGCCTTTTGGGCACACTTCCATAATTGTTTTGCTTGCTGTCCTGACTTCCCTGTTCAGGAGTTTTACAGCTATTTAGCTGACTTCCCTCAACTTCAGGAGGTGTAAGCAGCTAGCTGCAAGGGTTTGGTTACTGAATGTGAAATCGGTAATGCATTGAAGCAGGTCAGCCTCAACAAGTCACCAGGACTGGATGGTTTGTCTTACTTGAGGATGTCGCACATGTTTGTCTCAATTCTGATGGATGTATTCAACCATTGCTTTGCCCAGGGAGCCATTCCTAGTAGTATTACCAAGGGCAAGATCACATTACTGAAGAAAGGTGGCAGTCATGTTTGGGAGGACTTAGATGATTACAGGCTCATAACTCTGCTAAACACAGAGTTAAAGATTTTACCTCGGGTCTTAGGGAACCGCTTGCAGCTTGTCATCAGTGATCTGATCAGACCTGAGCAGAACTACACTGTAAAGGGAAGATCGATCCAAGAGAACTTGCACCTGGTATGGGGTTAAAAGACGACACTAAAGCTGCACTGATCAATTTGGATCAGTCCAAGGCCTTCAATGGGGTGGACCATCAGTTTTTGGCAACGGTTTTGGAGACCACTGGGTTCAAACCAGAGTTCTGCAAATGGATCAGGATGTTGTACCACAACTCCCAGGTGGTGGTACAGGTGAATGCAGAGCATTCGAAGGCATTCACACTCGAGCGGTAAGTCCAGTAGGGTTGCCTCCTGACACCGCTTCTCTATGTCCTTGCTCCATAAGCTTAGGGATGGGATGGCAAATCCGGCCCTGCGCTGAGTACTTTTGGCTGGCTGAGTCAGAGCGCAGGTCTCTGTGTATGCCAATGATACCCCAATCTTTGTGTTCTGCTGATTAGACATAAAGGCGGTAAAGAAAGCGGTTAAGAGGTACAAAGAAGTAGTAGGTGCTAAGATCGATTTTGATAAGAGTGAAGGTCTGCTTAGTGGGGTGGCGTTCCCTTGCCAGGACTCTTCCACTGGAATGACAGACCTGTCCATATCCTCGGAGTGTGGTTCAGGCCAGGCCTCCCATTGAGTGTGGGCCAAGGTGGGCACCTGGCTTTGAAGGTGGTAATCCTTAAAGGGCTGGGTGGAGGGGTTCACCATGTACATCTTCCCCTTGATCCTTTACCAGTTGTTCATGCTTTCTCTGCCTAGGGGTCACCGGCTGGTGCTAATACAATCTCTCTCCAAATTACTTTGGAGAGATCGAAAGCTGATGGTCCATAGACAAGTCTGCTGCCAACATCCTCGAAATGGGGGGGGGGTCTAGGGATGCTCAATCTGGAGAGCCATTGGCTCACTGAAAGACTGACTCACCTAGGCTGATCCTTGTCATGAGACACGGTGTGGGGACAAAAGGTGAGATATCTTTCCTCGCCTGGAGATTGACCCCAAGGTCAAAGGCCACTGTAAGCTTAAGGGTGCTGCAAAGGCCATCCGTAAACTTCCTCAGTCCAGTGACCTTTCTTGGTCTTAAAAGGAACTGTATCAGGAGTTAGTGATGGGTTCCACTTCGGATTCTCTTGTGGAGCGAATCTCCTCCAACAACCAGCCAAATCACTCTACAACTGGAGTGATTTGGTTGGTCGCTGGAGGAGATTTGCTCTCAATGGAATCAGGTGCCAGGTTCAGGCTTCTTGAACAACTTCAGGTTATTGCTCACCTGGAGTTGCATGGAACACGTTGCCCCTTGCTGACTGGACATTCAAAGTAGGACTGGCAAACATACCAGATTGCCTCTACTGCAGCAGTGGCCAGGAAGAAACGGCCTTGCACACCTTCTACTATTGCAAGCAGGTTCACCTGTTTTGAAGTCACATTGGGGAGTAGAGGCTTGCATTGATCCCAAAAAGCTTGTGCTGCTTGACATTGGTTATGCCGTGGACAATGCTGATCCTCCCTATCAAGGTGAGAAGCGTATGGTGTTTCTCGTGATCCTAGCTGAGGCTAGAATGGTGATTTGGACAACACAAAAGAAGGGATTGTATGACGGCACAAACTTTTCTCATTGTGATCTAATTTTGTTCTTTAGGTATCAGCTTAGAGTCAAAATCAGATGCAAAAGAAAATGCTTGGACAGCATAACATTTGAGCCTGGTGATAAAAAAGGGGGCAACATTGGAGTCATCCTTCCCTCCTCTTCCTGTGCATGGCGACAATGGTCCGGGTCCTTCGGAACCCCACCCCCGGTAAGTAGGTTTTTTTGTCCACCTTTTTTGTCTCCTAGTTAACTTTACGATGTTTATCATTGGCTCCACCATCTACTTATTAATTTCCAAGATCTCCCTCTCCTCCAATTCTTTTCATCACCACAACTCTCCTCCAGCCTCCTTTTTGTCTGAAGATCTTTGACCCACATTACTGTTATCCATACAACCTATTCCTGGCCACGCCCTTCTCTGCATTTCAATTGTTCTATTAAGCTTAGACCCGCTCCCCATATAGTGATAGTCTGGCTTGTTTTTGGTTCTTGTGGATATTGGAAAACAGTTGGCTTTCCAAATCATAGACAGGGGGAAAGAAGGGTAGCCAACATGGGTTTTACCAATGTATTCTTTGGGGTTTTTCTCCCCCTCCTCATCATTATCATTTTTTGTACATATGTTTTTATTGTAAATAAATCATTCATTTCACATGGGTTTTAAGTAGGTTCATAGAGTGAATGTGGTATTTTGGTGAATGCAGCATGCATGTTGATATATGTCTGTCTTATTGTATTGTGTGTCTGGGTTGATGAATGTGGCTAGCTAGGGCTCCTTAAATAATATAGTCTAGCATGACCATTCCCCTTCTGCTTCCCCTCCCCCACAAAAACATTGGGGCTTCATGCTCCACAAAAATTTGTTTTGTATATATTTTTGGAAATGAATCCGAGACCTTGAGAGAAAAACATTGACCGCAACACCTGCAACATTCAACATCACACAAACTCATCTGACTCAAGAGTCACCACCCCACCTACATTCCACCTTTTCAATGCCGATGCTTCTCCTTCCTTATCTACATAAACTTTAGTTGATCTTGTAAGTCTGTAACTCACCCCTACCAACATAAATATTGGAACATTTTACTTTTTGTTTTTCACTACCATTTAACTCACATCAAATTTCCAAAGTTTAACTCCTTCCTATCAATGCAACCACAAACATTTTCTTCTTAATTTCATAGACATTTTTATATTCACCAACAAAATTGTTTCTTGTTTGTTAATATAATTGTTAAAATTTTCACTTGTCTTCTTGTTTGATTTGCAACTCTGTGTTTTGTTCTTTCCTTGCAACCATATGCTTATTTATAACACAGGTGTCAGAAGCGTGCAGCAAGAGAAATATGGATTTCACAAAGTTGACTCACTCCAAACTCTTCACCCTTATCAAGGAACAGAAAATTTCATTATTCAACTTGAAAGCTGGCCCAATATGCCCATCAGATGAAAGAATAAAAGAAGCACAAGCCGACATAAACAAGATGTTAAATGCCCTAGAACTCACCACAACCACTACCACCACCACCAACACTCCTAAAGAACCCAAGGAAAGCAAAGAAAGTAAAGACTTCCTCAAAGCTAGTGAGCCCAAAGAGGAAAGTCCTGAAAAGCCTGTGCCTAAGCTCCAAGGAAGTTCTTCTGAAAAGAAAAGAGACTCTGGTATGGCAGAGGGATCGAAAAAAGAGGGTAAGAAGAAAAATAAATCAAATGTGTTTCCAAAAAATGCTGACAGAGACTAATAGTGGCTGGTGCCTTTCTTACCAAGCAAAAACAGCCACTAAAAACAAGTAGACAACCACTACACCTGCAACAGATGAGCTTCACCACACCACACAAATGCAACCACTATCAGCCATACTGAGACCGCAACCATAACCCAGAACCCACCATATGCAAGAACTATACCAGGGGTCACACTTACTTCCACGGATGCAACTGCACATATCACCACCCACCTCTCGCTCAGGCTCATGTCACAGCAATGGATGATGACACACCATCCATAAACATCAAGGAGCAGGATTTTCAGTACAAACTGGATGAGATGTAATGGTTCATCCCTCATTCACCCACATTCATCATCACATATTCAACCCCCAGAGACCATCTACACAGCTGTTGCTGCTTGTCAGTTCTACTTTTGCCATTAAAAACACCACCTTTTCAGGTACAGCAATGCTGGACTCTGGAGGCTCCACCTGCATTGTGCCGATCTCTCAGTTGCCAAAAGAAGTCAGAAAAAACATAACACATTCCAACATTCATGTGAAAGGGATCAATGGCAGCATCACAATCCTTGGTGAACTAAACTGTGACATCACCATCAGCAATCACAACTCACCTGTTTTCAAAGAGATAAACGTGCTGTTGACAGCCCAAGCTCAACCAATCCTGATTGGTCAAAATATCCGACACGACACACTCAACTCCTATTCAATAAAAAACTACAATGCAACTATTGAATTCAGACGGATGCTTACATCAGGGCACACAGTACACACAGCCTCTATAATACCAGCTACAATCAACAGTACTACAGGTGTATCTCCACATTACACCATCACTGGTCACCACCCCAATATAGGTCTGCCTAAACTAGACAAAAAGAAAATTGCAAACAACGACCCAGAAGCTTATGGCATGTAAATAAATGCTCTCTTAAGGCAAGTCCACTACCACATCACCCAAGCTAACGATAGAGCTGCCCACAAAATGGAAGCCAGATTAAACCACCTCACCTACAAGTACCCAATACAGGTCAGTGACAAGGTTTAAATTCATCGGCCATAATCAACCATAGCCCAGTCGTCATATCTACCTTGGATAGGAGAATTTACAGTTGTAAAAACAAACAACATGATGAGCCAGGTGGAAAACAAAAATGGTGATAAGACTTCTTTAAAATACCCAGGATCATTCTTCTCCATGCACTTCTGGACCGCATAACTCAACACAAACTTCCAGACCAAGCAATATAACCACACAACAAACATAAAACGAAAGAAAACAAATGCTGATAAGGCTAACATGAGGACTAATTCCCACATGTTTCCAAAATTTCATCATGAATTAGATCACCAATACACACACATGCTCATGCATACACATTGTAATTCAGAAAGTTGTGGGGGGGGTTGTGTTATACACAATACTTTTCCCAAGGGTCTTAGTCCAAAAGTGAATGTAATAACATAACTGAAGTTTGAAGTTGTTTACTTGTATGCCACAGGGTTTCCCCCAATTGCTTATTGTTGTTGTAGATGTATTAGTTACTACTACTACAACAACTTGATAGTATTATAACGAAGCATCAAAATATTGTCAGAAATAGACCAAATAGACAAGGGAAATGACTGTAAGCATAAGGAACCTGAGTTGGAATAATAAGTTAAAATTTATAGCATTCAATATGATCAGGTGAATGTTTCTATGAAGAAACAAGTTACATGCTATGGTAAATATAATCATCTTTACATATGATATCTACTATCAGTTGTGAACAAATTACTTTAATATTGTAGTGATCAGTTATATTTCTATATTTTTACTCCCTTATCTAGTTCCCTCTATGAAAACCACTGCTTGGTACAAAGTGAAATTTACACAGAAAGTAGAGTAACTACAGAAGTATATTTTCTCCAATGTTCAACTCCTATATTTAACTCATACAAATAGAAATGGTTAAAATAAGAAACACAAATTTCTGAGCCAACCTGCAAATTGAAATCAATCAGCAACTATGTCTTTTAGTGCATCATTTAAAGTAGTCATTACAATCCATGAGATGAAGCAGAACATCAAGCACACATCCATTTTCATCCTTTTTCAGCATCACTGACACACAGCAGCTTATTTTATATACTTTTCTCATTCACTTTTTTTTTTTTTTTTTTTCCTTTAACTTCCACATTCTCAATTTCTTGCACTTTTGTTTCTTCTTGGTATCCATTTTTCTTTTTAAAAAATTAGCTGGGTCATTAGGAAAAGGGTATATGATGTTGAAAATCCTAAACTATCCAATGATTCCAAGAATATAAGATATGTTTGGAGGCATCAGTCGTATATGAATAAAATGTACAACATATGATCATAATGATTTAACTGATTATGCTTGGTTTTAAAGGTATGGTTCATCAAGTTCATTGGATATTGTAGTTATTCAGAATATTCAAAGAGCAAGCAAAAATACTTGGAAAGTGATCTTACAGAAAATGTTCAATTTCAAGACTAAGTTCAGATTCTTGATGTTTTTATAAAATATCAACCTAATTTACTTCATTTTATGAACTGGATCTAGCCTTTTAAAATTCTTTCATGGATCCCTTGTGCCCTCTATCTTCTTACACGCATCAGAAAATCATCATTAGAAAAGTAATTTAAACAAAAAGCTTTTCAAATAAGTACAATACACCAAATATAACTTTGTTGGGGGAAAAAAGGTAGCAATAAAATTATCATTTTTAAATAAATTAAGTAAAAATATAAAGTAATTTTTTTTTGTTTCTATGAATTTGGCTGTTGGTTGGCATGTCAGGGGAAACAAACCCCTAAATATCAATTAAATAATTCAAAATGAATCCCCTATTTTTAGCTTTATTAAAGTTCTGTAAAGAAAACATCTAACCTTTTTCTTCAAAAGATTTGATATATTTAAACACATTTTGAATATTCATAGAACTATTCAGCAATTGGATTTAAATAGCGTTTTATACATTTATGTAAACTAAGTTTATTTACTAACAAGTTTATCAAGAAATATCATGGAGATAATAACAAATAATTTTTCCTAGCTAGATTTGACATATCATGATATGTTTCACTTGACAGAGTCCCTTCAAATGGTAACATAAAATTCAGATTTCAAGTTGAGAATACAAACTCAAATAAAACACTTTCTGGTTTCTCTAGAATGATTATCTTTCACAGAAGTAATTCACTATGCTAAGTCATAAGGGAAGCTATCTATGATCCTAAACCAAGATCAATATATAGGATCTATTCTGATAGGTAGTAAACAGGTACTAGATTGGAGAAGTTTGTTTTACTTTTGTGGTTAGATGGCAGTAGGAACATTTACTTTTAACTTCATTAAAAAAGCTTCTCATCCTGCTAATTTTCCTCATAGTAAATAAGGAACATTTTCATTGTATGGCTTTTGTATCTTAGGAAATATATAATAAAGTCCAGCTGTTATTGAAAATTAAATCATTTACAAATTTCAGTGTTGTTCTCTTTAATAGTCGTTTTTGCATATATGTATTGAATGAAAAAAATTTTTGCTTGACTGAATACAAAATTAAAAGCAAAAGAATCAAATATGAATGACTAATACTCTAATTTAGGACATATAACAAAGCTGTTATGATTATTTATGAATATAAGATCCTACATTATGTTTAATGTGAATAAAACTTATAAAATTAGAACATTTTAATCAATTATTATTTACATTTTTGCCAGAACAAACTATAAAAATACATTGCTGAAAAGTACATCAATACATTCAGTATAGTTTTGTGATTATGATCATGTTACCATTGCTTTATTTACTTGTACAGACAAGGTTTTAAGCTTATATCATCAGTTGACAATTAATTTCTGCTTAATGTGATTATTTTGTTTCCTATGAAATAAAAATGCTTATGAATACTATGATAAAAATGATCCTTTTTGTAATTTGACTACTTTGCATACACATTAGTAAATTGTATCCACTTTTTAGAAAATAGTCTGTATCACACAATGGATATTTTTTTGGTATAATTGATTTCATTTCATTTACTCAACTTCATTAGAAAATTACAGACTTTTATAAGTTTTATAAAAGCTAGAATATATAGATCTAAATGTGTATTTTTCTGTTTTTAAATTATGAGAAAAAACATCTTTATAGTATCAGGTTATCAACATTTGGTTGAGAATTCTTATAAAATAGTTAGTTTTTTTTTTCTAAAATGGATAAGGAAATATCCATAAATAAGCCTCCATGCATATTTTCATAAATATAGGAAGTAATGGATGAGTATGTTTTGGGAAAATCCAAAAAAAGAAGAAATTTGAGAATTTTACTGATCTTGAATATTAACAGATCTTATATTTTAAAATCATATATGTTAAAAGGATGTGCTTCTTTTTATAATAAACACAAGCAGAGGCCATGTAATAATTTAAATAGGATAAATTCTGCAGAGTTTCATTCAATCTACTTGACCTATATTTGTTTATATACCTTGTTTTTTTAGAAAGCATGGTGTTAGAAGGTTGAATCTACAAATCAATTCAAGGTGCTGGCTAAGTAAGGGTTTTTGACTATTCGTTTTAAAATCAAACCATATTTATTAGATATGTCAATAATACATGAGTACCTGCTACATTATTCATATAACTTACCCCTAGCAAAAAATGATTAACCATAAACATTATATAATAATGATTGGTTTAGTTTAGTTTTATGGCATATCAAGTATTGCATGTTATTTAATGCCAAATCTGGTTTATACATATATATTAGATACATATGATTTGTAAACACAAGTCAACAAAGTTAAACAGTTCCAAGTATTACTGTCACTAACAATTCAATTCAATTAAACATCAGTCAAATGGTCAAATAGTTCTATTTCAAACAATTCAATCTAGCATAAGTCATTTGTTTGCACTCAGTTTTAATGTCAAACAATTCTATTTGACTCATAGATAGGACCCTATCAGGTGCTACCAGTACAGGCCAGAGTGGACCTGGGAGTGATGGCAATAAAGGGGCACTCCATATTCCCCAAAGCTCCAACATGACTGGAGCTTCACCATCAGATTGTTTAGTGTCATATCCAAGACACGCATAGGGGTGTCCTACCCCTCTGCAGAGAAGCAGTCGGTGTATTCTACAGCCCCAGCTGTATGGGTTGATGTAATAATGAGTAATTCATAGATGTTTACTTGAATTTTATAAATTTGTTATAATTTTTCTCTAAACATTAGTCTACTTTAGACTGAAATGCTTTTTATTGTTAATGAATAGTTAATAGTCACTTTATCCCTTGTAATAGCTTCACATCAAAAATAACTTACATGATCTTTTCAATGCATTTGATAGAAAATACCTCAGTTACCAAAGGATTAAAAGTACAAAATTAGATATTCACTTTTATCTGCCCCCAAAATTTATATTTGGCCAATAACCACCACTGTTGTGCAATGTTTGTGTTGTACACAATGACAGTCTGCTTTGACGTTTTTGTTTTTGTTGGGTTTTTTTTTTTGATAATGTCTACTTAGGAAGTCACCTGATATAAATTATAGCTCTTTCACTGTAGATGCTTTAGTGATTTTTTTATTTAGGTTACAGACTCAGTGATAGTATGACTACTTTAAATAATCTCTTAAATAGATTCTTTTGAATTGTATTTAGTATAATTTTATTTTTACAATTTTATTGTATGCATTAGTAATTATCATAATCAAATATATTACATCAAATTGAAGTTTTCCAATTGAAACTATCATATAGAATTAAAAAAAAAATGTCACTTTAATCAAGGCCATGATTGTTAATGATGTACAAAGGTAAAACATAAAATTAAAGGCAAGGTTTTTAAGGGTGGTTACAGCATTTTTCAGGAAGAAAAAGAGACTTTAAATGAGTGATTTCCCTATAAGCCAACATTGATGGTTAAGTATTACTTATTACTGCAAAGTAGTATTCATCTTTGAAATGTATTACTATTGAGAATATTATAGCAGTGGCTTATGTCAATTAAAAAATGAATTCTGTTCCTTAGTAAAGACAAACATCTATTTTGGTTATGGTCTATACAAAGAATGAGGGTAGGCTGAAAAGTTTATATGATGACATCATGTTTGCTGTGGATGAATTTTTTGTCTAATGGGACCCAAGAACTGCAACAACAATGGAAGAAGTGTGTTGACTCCAAGATGGACTATATTGAAAAATAAACCTCATTTAATCACATTCCATGAAAGTATCTTAGTCAGCCTATGAACTTTTCAGCTGACCCTTGAATATAAGTGAAAAAACTGAAAATATGTTTTAAAATGATCAAATTAATAGTTAATAATTTCTGGATAATGTATTTTACTTCATTTGGTAAATGCCAACAGTATAGATTTCTTTTTATAAAAAGGAATTATAAAGTATCTAAATTCTATTATCAATTATTTTACTTCATTTTTTTATAAAATTGATTTTCTATTACGTAGAGTTACAGTCCTCACTTTAGAAAAATATATTAGTATTACAAAAGTTATGTGCAATCTTCCACACTAGTCAGAATGTTATATTATCAAATTTGTATTGTATAAAACTTGAAAATAGTAAGAATTGATATTTCTAAAAAGAAATTGATTATTGAATTGTAAAAAATGATTTGACAGAATAGAAAAGTATATAAGAATGTAATTGTGTAACCAAACTAAAAAGTAGTTTTGTACCTTCTATCAACTTCACTATATACCAAAGTACATATATCTATAAAATTCAGTTAAATGAATAAAATATATGAGTTAATTTTTTATTATACTTTTAAATTCTAGATACCATTTTAAATATATACTATTAAATGTTTGCTCTTTATGAATAATAACGATTTCCATATTTTGTTAATAATCAAACTTACAACAATTAGAACAAAACCAAGAAAATTTTGGTATTCCATATCTTCTGAACTGTGTGTGAGTGACTACAACATATCTTTAAAAAAAATCATTGAAATTGATTATTTGAGATATTGAAATCATTATTTTTATTTCCATTCAAATAAAGTTGCTTCTATAGAGCATGTTAACTTTTCACAAAAAATAGTGTTGGTATCTGGTTGATTGATTTGTTGTCAATGTTTACAACAAAAAACTGGAAATATTTTTAAATTTTACATTTTTAAACTAAGATAAAAAGTAAAAAGAAAATTTTAACATTCATTAACAAGCATTAATGTTAATGTTACAGTTCATAATATAGTACTACTACAAGCTGTCCATCGTATCTGATACTGACGTTCTGCTGATTTTTTTTCCTCCAATTTTTTAAATTTTTGGATAGATATTGCCAATTGTCTAAAGGGATGTTCCTGGCCCACAGGTTTCTTTCAACGATGTCCTTATGCTTCCTGTTTTACATGACCTTTCTCTAAGGTGAGAGTACAGAATCTATTTTGGCAATCTGCTATCTCCAAGTAAGCAGCCCATCTTAGGTTGTATTGGGTGAGTATATTGTTTATGCCATAAAATTTAAGTTTCTCCAGGATATGCTGCCACCACTTAACATTATGAATTTTGCCCAAGTGAGGCATCAAATAGACATGAAATCTTTGGGCGTCTGCTTTGTATATGTAGGGCATTCAGTAAGTTTCCAGACTTTTTTGTACAGGCATTTAAAATTGTTGTAGACTCTTGAAAATTCAGTATGTTATTGCTATACATCTTATGAGATGACTGACCAATTTTTATAATTTCAGGTTCAAATGAACAGCTACAGCAGCAATTGGAATACACCCTACTAGCTGGTGAATTTCAAAAATGCAATCTGGATGTGAGGACACTTTAGAAGAATGATATGCAATAAAATTCTGTTTTAAACTTTGAAAAAATGCCACAGAAATGTATGGAATGCTTCAGACTGCTTTTAGAGCATCTTGCATGAATCGAGCATCAGCTTTTGAGTGGCATAAGAGATTCAAGGAAGGCAGGCAGTCTGTGATGGATGATGAGAGGTGTGGGAGGAGTAAGGAAGTCAGAACACCAGAGTTGATTGGCCAAATGAAGAATTTCATGGATAAAGACCGTCGTGTGTCTACAGAGACAACAAGTGCACAGTTTGATGTCAGTGTGGGCACTGTACACACAATTATTCGCAAGGAACTGAAGATGCAGAAGATTTGCGCAAAGTTTGTCCCAAGGGTGCTCAGAGAAGATCAGAAAGAAAGATATTGTCATAACAGCAGGGAGATGGTTGAGTTGATCAATTCAGATCCTGGAGTTCTTGATGCTCTGGTGACCTGCAATGAAAGCTGGATCTATTGCTATGACCCAGAGACCAAGAGACAGAGTTCCCAGTGGAAGCATGCTAGCTCTCCTAGACCCAAGAAGTCCAGACAGAGCAAATCCACCCACAAACTTTTGATGATCCCTTTTTTTGACAGTACTGGCATGATCTACATGCACTGGGTTCCCACTGGACAGACAGTCAACAAGGAATACTATGTTGAGGTTTTAAGGGAGTTCAGGAAGAGATTCTGTCGGAAGAGGCCAGCACTCTTCAAATCAGCTCAGTGGCATTTCCACCAGGACAATGCACCAGTCCACAACTCCATCCTTGTCACAGACTATTTGACCAAGATGGGCATCAAGACAGTTCCTCACCCTCCCTATAGTCCAGACCTTGCTCCCTGTGACTTTTGCTTATTCCCTAAGCTCAAGGAAAAACTTAGAGGCTGTTGTTATGAGACAATTGAGGAGATGAAAGAGGCTGTGATGAAGGTCATTGCCATGCTCTCACAAGAGGACTTCCATGGGGCCTTCCAGAAGTTGTTGGAATGGTACAACTAGTGCATTGCAGCTGGAGGAGATTACTTCGAAGGGGACTAGAGTTTCATGTGTGTACTATCAATAAAAGTGCCCATACGAAAAATGTCTGGAAACTTATTTAATGAGCCTTGTACTTGACAGAAGACCATTCCTGTTCACAAAAGCCACATTAGATTCACTTTTGTCTGTTGAAGTTTTCCCACTCCAGTAGAAGGTGTAGCCCATCTCCTCTCTGATGCTGCTACTTTTAGCGAATCTGACCTCACTCAGAGCTGCAATGTCAGTGTTGTATTTTTAGAGCTCCTTAGATATTACAGCACACCTTCTTTTGGGTCTGTTTGTGCTGATTTTGTTCAACATTGTTCTTATAGTCCATGTTACTCGGTTGGAGTTGTATATTTGTTGGACTTTTTTATCCTGAGCGATATATACATCCACTTTACATTGTCCTGGATATGACATTAAACTGCATCTTATGGTGAGGCTCCAATCCTGAAACTGTGGAAGATGTGGAGTAGTCATTCGTTGCCATTAATTTCAGACCAATCGAGACTCAAACCGTTAATACCTGTTAGGATCCTTTTTATGGGTTAAATAATATTATAAGGGAAGACAGACCCTTCAAAAAAGTCAGATGTACAACAATCTTATAATATAAAAACCTACGTATAAGATTGAATGTACATTATTGATTGCTATACTTCTGATTTTTAAAAAAAATTATATAGATTTATAAAAGAAAAAAATGGGAGCAGGAGATTTCAAATAAATGAATCAGAGAAAATAAAATTTTGCAATATATTAAGATTTTAACTAATATTGAATTATGCTTTAAATCTGAAGGTTAGTGTTTGGAAAAAAAATTTGATCAATCTGTTTTCACTTACAAAATTTAGCTGAGGTCAATACGTTTTATTCCAAAGAAAATTTAAAATGTTCTGAGGAAAGTATAAAAAGAATTGATATGCCACTTGTAACTCTTCTAATATCATACTGTTAATCTTCTCATAACAAAATATTTATTTCACAAATGTTTTGCTCATTCAAAGTTTAACAGTCACTGCTTGCTATGTTGCTTCTGTCTTTATAATCACTAAAACATAAATGAGCTTAGACATCAAATGCATATAGCTATTTTAATTAAATTTAATTATAATGATTGGGCAACTTATTAGAAAGACTTTAATGGTTCAGGTTAATTCCAAAATTGTTTATGCATATATAAGTTGAAGCAATGGAATGATCTTTTAAAATTACTGAAAAGTTTCCAGATAATCCATTATCTAATAATTGATATTTCTCAGAGTCCAGAATTAGTGTACAATCAGTTAATGAATTTGACTTTTACAAAATTATTAGTGTCCAAATTAGATAGAGATTGTTTTAGGGAAAAACTCGAATATTAGGAAGTTAATTATAATTTAAGTGTAATAAAGTACTTTTAAAAATATTGTACACATTATTATCTTAGATTTTAAATATTACAAGAATATTATTTAATTCAATTTCAAATTAAACCTTTCTAGTTATACTAATGACTTATTAATATTTTTCTTTTCTGTGCTAATATATTATATTAGCTATGATTTTTAAGTATCATATAGATTCTTTAGAGTTCAACTTTCCAAAGCAAATAAGTAACTTTTAAAAACTTACAATTCAAATTTAATTTATGATAAATACGTACAATAATCTGTATAATATAAAATCTAGTAGTACTATATTATTAAAAGGTTTGATTCTCATAGGCAGGTCTTTAACTTGCAAGAGAATGTTAATAAATATCAAGGTGAAGATCAGTAACAGAATCTCTACATCCATATCATTATTTCCATTAGATTATGTCAAACTTAAAAAAACAATAGATTTCTAAAAAAAATAAATAAAGGGAAATTGTACAAACAAAAATCAAATGGGGTATAAAAGATACTTTTACAAATGTGAGCACAAATAATTTGAATGCAAGCAACTAGGGACCACATTCCACAGCGGCTATCTTAATGTCAACTAACATTTCTACATGACCATTTCTAAAAGACAGACATTTCCTATTCTATGAGGTAAGTATAGAAAACTCTTTATATTAGAATAATAGTCCCATTTACTCCAACTCATCAGCTTAG
This sequence comes from Sepioteuthis lessoniana, assembly GCA_963585895.1. Classification (NCBI taxonomy): domain Eukaryota; kingdom Metazoa; phylum Mollusca; class Cephalopoda; order Myopsida; family Loliginidae; genus Sepioteuthis; species Sepioteuthis lessoniana. The sequence continues at coordinate 60,374,534 of OY757915.1, forward strand.
TGTAGACAAGAGTGAAAATATAAAGAATAAAGACTGAAAACTTTCCTTGTATAACACTAATAAACTTACAAAAACTCTTAACATGATCGAAAAATATAAGTGAATCAAGATTAGTAATTATTTTCAAACTATTCACTATCATTTCAATTTGAAAAAAAATTTCTTGTATAATAGCAGCGGAATATCCAGAAGCTCCAATTCAAATCTTTTTTTCATGTAAAAGCAATTTTTAATGAACCAAAATGAATAAAAACTGGTACTACAGAAATAAAAATAACAAAAAGAAAACAGAACTTTTCTTATAATACTTGAAGAAATAATTTTTCTTAGAGGCAAGATAATTATAAGAAGTACCAAGTGTTTAGGTTGCAAAAATACACCTACGGTTGGATGCATCCTCCCCTTCCCCAAGAAAGATGACCTTGGAGTAGCCAAGAACTACCGATATATAACCCTTACATCGATAGCGGCCAAGATCTACAATGCACTACTATGCAACTGCATAGAACCAAAAATTGAGAAAATACTTAGGAAGAACCAAAATGGTTTTTTGAGAAATCAATCCATGACATCACAAATCTTAAGACTATCAGTTGAATACTAGAAGGTGTTCATGCAAAAAACCTTGAGACAACACTATCATTAATCGACTTTGACCCCATAAACAGAGCAAATACTTCTCACCTACGACCTCCCCAAAGAAACCGTCGCAGCCATAATGATGCTATATAAAAGCACGAAAGTGGAAGTTTGCTCACTGGATGGAGACAAAGACTACTTCGAAATTGTAGCAGGTGTGCTTGCAAGGAGATACATTAGCCCCACAACAGTTCATTATCTGCCTAGACTGTGTGCTTAGAATGTCAATAGATTTAATGTAAGAAAACGGTTTTAAGCTGGCAAAGGAAAGAAGCAGAAGATAACCCGCACAAACTATTACAGATGTGGATTACGTCAATGACATAGCGCTGCAGACAAATTCACCCGCCCAAGCTGAATTCCAACTACATAGCCTGGAGCGAACAGCAGGTGGCATAGGCCTCCATGTCAATGCAAACAAAATAGAATACCACACTAAAGGGTGGTTTTCTGAAACTAGTGGACAAGTTCATCTACCCCGGAAGCAGTCTCATCAACCAAAAATAACATCAACACGCGACTAACAAAGGCATGAACAGCTATCAATAGGCTATCCGTCATATGGAAGTCAGACCTGACTGATAAAATAAAACGCAGTTTCTTCCAAGCAGCAGTCGTGTCGATACTGCTATATGAACGCTCCAAATGGACTCTAACTAAACGTATGGAGAAAAAGCTTGACGGCAATTACACAAGAATGGTGCGAACTATATTGAACAAGCCCTGCAAGCAAAACCCTACAAAGCAGCAGCTGTACGAACATTAACCATCCATTACAAAAACTATCCAATTATTAAACTATTAGACGAACCAGACATGCGGGACACTGCTGGAGAAGTAAGGATGAACTCATAAGCAATGTACTCCTGTGGACTCCTCTACATGAATGAGCAAAAGTTGGATGACCAGCTTGAACCTACATACAGCAGCTCTGTGCCAATACAGGATGTAGCTTTGAGGCCCTCCTGGGAGTGATTGATGATAGAGAAGGGTGGTGAGAGAGGGTCAGGAAGGTCCGTGCTGGCAGCATGACACGAGGATGATGATACCTACAGTTACTACAACAAAATAAAATTACATTAAATAAATAAATATATGATACTGTTTGACTTTTAAATCTCATTTTAAATGGTTTTCACTATTCAACACTCAATGATCAAAACAAGTTTCATGAAAATGCTTACCTGTTTCATAGAACTAAATTCTTTGTATATTTTTGTCACTTTATTCAATTTTGTATTAAAGTTATTGTGAAATAATAAACTTATAAAATTATACTTTATGAATCATTATGCTATTACATAAACGCATAAAAATTTTAGTCTTATTGAACCAAATAAAACCCATTACAAGATCTGAATGTCTCTGTCACTCACTTCAAAGCATTTAGAGAAAAGAACATCAGTTACATCTTTACTTAAAGCAATGATATGTCAAAGCCAGGAAAAACACTTTCAGTTTTGCTTTAAATATATTAATAGTACATATCTACCAACTTCTATACCTAGAGTATGTGAAATGTTTACTGGCTCAAAACAAACTGACTCTACTGAAGTAAGTTCCTCGAAACAGATTCATAAATGATTCTATTGAAATGATAAATTTCTATGGAATTCAATTGCAATAAAGCCTAACATCAAACTTTCCAAATGAGTGGAATATATTGCCACAATCAGTATTTAGCTATGGATAACTTTATATTGTTTTGTTCAAAGTTAAGGCATTGTAAAATATAAGAATAAAATAGAATTAATCAGAGAAGAATGAAAAGACAGAAGAATAGATTTCACAAAATATATTATCTTAAACAACATGAAAAATAAAGCTCTTGAAGGATTATTTTTTGTCTTTTGTTTTTTTAAGCATATATATATTTATAAATGAGGAAACCATTAATTAAAACTGTACATAAATGATTATTTTTATTAAGATATTAATTATTAATTGTAAAGATATGTCATGGAATAAAGTTTTGAATATTTTCTTTTCTCTAATTATGTTTGGCTAGAATTTCTATTTCAATTAAATGTCTTAATATTAATTCTGCTTGTATAATTCAATGCTTAATATTAACTTGAATATTATTAATGAAAAGGCAATGTCACTTTATTGGAGTGTGATGAAATTTTGATCAGAATAACAGATTTTAAAATATATACAATATTTAATTACCAGATGAAAACCTGACAATACACAATAAAATTAATCTCATATCTCAATATATTTATATAAAGTAAATAAAGTTAAATATGGATTTTCAACTAAACATCTTTAAATGAATTAATTTTATTATATGCATAAAACTATTAAGTCTATTAACATGAATCAAAGATTTAAAAAAATCATGTTTGTATTTTTAATATAATTATTGAAAATGAAACAGAGAAAGTAAATCCAAATATGGAATCAGTTTTTGCTGCCAAATTCTTCAAATTAAAGAAACATAAATGAACCATATTCTTCTTAAAAAAATACCCAAAAATAATCATTTACATTTATCAATCAGCATATCATTTTTTCATAATTGATATTTCAGTTATAATCAAAGAATGTGAACTACTATCTGAACCATAACGTTTGATTTCATAAAGAAACATTAATACTGAAAATTGAAACCAGTCTCACTAATTATGAAAGCTTCTTTGATATCCAAAAATTAAAATAATTCAGTACAAAAAGTGATATCTGAAAATCATCATCATTGTGCCATCAGCATGGATATCCCTAACTCTCTCTCGCCACCCCTCCCTATGGTTTATCACCTCCGACAGGTCCTCACAGCTACAACCCATATCCACACAGAGCTGCGGTATGTAGGTTTGAGCTGGTCGCCCTGCTTTTGCTCGGCCATGTAAAGGAATCCATAGGAGTACATCACTTATGAGCTCATCCCTACTTCTCCAGCAGTGTCCCACATGTCTGGTTCGTCTAACTTTGATAGTTTTCATGATGGGTGGTAGGTGGCCGTATAGCTGCTGCTTTGTGGGGTGTTGCCTCCAGGACTCATTCAATATTGCTCACAGCATTCTTGTGTAGTTGCTGTCAAGCTTTTTCTCCATCCGTTTCGTTAGCGTCCATGTAGTGCATCCATATAGCAGTATCGACACAACCACTGCTTGGAAGAAACTGCATTTCATTTTATCGGTCAAGTCTGATTCCATATGACCGATAGCTGTCCATGCCTATGCTATTTGCGTGTCGATGCCTGTCTCGATTGATGAGACACTGCTTCCTAAGTAGGTAAACTTGTCAACTAGTTTCAGAGAGCTACCGTTTAGTGTGGAAATGTCGCCTGTTTGATGAAAGCACATATATTCCATTTTGTGTACATTTACATGGAGGCCAATGCCTGCAGCGACTCGTTCCAGACTATGCAGTAGGGTTTCGGCTTGGGCGGGTGCATTTGCCTGAAGCGCTATGTCATCGGTGTAGGTAATTGTTTTTGCGGGGTACCTTCTGCTTCTTTTCTTTGTCAGCTTGAAACCGTTTTCCTTGATTTTATCAATCAATCTTCTAAGCACATAGTCTAGACAGATGATAAAGAGGTATGGGGCGAGTGTGTCTCCTTGTAGTACTCCTGCTACAATGTTGAAGTAGTCTGTTTCTCTGTCCAGAGAATGTACTTTCATTTTGGTGTTTCTATAGAGAATCATTATGGCTGCGATTGTTTCTTTCAGTAGGCCATATGCGAGTAGAATTTGCTCCATCTTTCCTCTGTGAATGGAATTAAAGGCCTTGGTAAAGTCGACAAATAATATTGTCGCCTGTAGGTTTTTTGCCCATATGCCTTGAAAAATTCTACGGATAGTCAATATTTGTCGTGGATCTATTTCTCCGGAAGTCATTTTGGTTCTTCCTAAGAATGTTGTCAATTTTGGTTTCTATGCGATTGTGTAGTAGGGCATAATACTTCTCATTCAAGGGTGTGTCCTTGGATCACCGAATTGTCACGGCAAAAATATGGCTGAGCCTACAAAAGAATGCTCCCCAAACAACAACCACCATACACTATGACTGGGCCCTTCTTAATAACAAGGATATTAGAGATAAATATGTGATAGCATTAAGAAACAAATTTGATGCACTACAAGAGAAGACAGAAACACGTACCCCGAATGACGAATGTGAGAATTTCGTCAACGCCCACTTAGAAGCAGCAGCAAAATGCATAACAATAAAACATAGAACAAAATCTAGAGTCCCATGTGATGCACTAGCGGTTTGAGAAAACTGCTTCCAAATGCAATAGGAAGAACCCAACTAACACAAATGCCCTAAAACTAAAAAAGACACAAAATGAATTAGCAAGTATATACCTAAAAGAACAGACAGAATACATACAAAATCAGATAGATAAGATTAGAGACTCAGTGAAAGATAGGCAATCTAGGATAGCATGGCAAATGATAAATGAAGTGAGCAGAAGGAAGAGCACTACCAAAGCTAAACTGAAAGCTAACAACTAACAAGAATGAATAAAACTGTGGAAACAGCATTTTGAGAAGCTACTAGGAAACCTACCAAAAGTTACACATGAACCAATCACGAGAATTATTAGTAAGCAATTAAACATCAAACTAGGACCGTTTACTCTCGAAGAACTCGACTCAGTACTTAGAAAAATTAAAAATAGAAAAGTCGCAGGGCTTGATGAAATTCCCCCAGACGTATGGAAGATGAGACAATTCGACAACATACTGCTCCTACACTGTAATGCAGTTTATAATCAAAACCCGATAGACAGATGGATGAAGGGATGCATACTCCTCTTCCCTAAAAAGGGTGACCTCGGATTAGCCAAGACCTACCGAGGTATAATACTGTCTGAAAATAAGCCATGAAAATTTTATAAACAAAACACAAATGCGAGTATGAATTATGAATTGCTTATATATATATATATATATATATATATATATATATATACTGACTTTGCACTTGAATTTCATAGAAATTCCATTTCTCATTCAGTTAATCAGTTAATTCAAATCATTGCTGGAAAGTTGTGAATACATAAAAAAATTGTACCAAGAGTCTTCATTTTGATCTGACATTCCCACGATATGATAGAAAACCAACAAAGTCTGGTAGAACTGTAAGATGCTAATGACACTCTGGTTTAGCAATAATGATGCCCTGAAACTATGCCTGATTCCAGTGTCCTCATCTGATGAAGAATTTGTTGGGTTTCCACTGATTTTTTTGGCAACAGCAAGTCTATATAATATTAAAATATATACATAAGCAGAATAAATTAAATATAAATATTTCTATAATCAATTTTTTGGCTAGTAATTCTTTCATAATTTCAGTTGCTTTTCATTACAATTATCATAACATCATTTTATAGTTTGCGAGCAACGTGATTCCGAAAAAAGCATAAACCCCTAACATGACTTAAACTCATCCCTTTTACTTGTAAAGTCTGTCTGAGAGCAACAGCTGCCTCATCAAATGGGCTATATAAAAACTGACTGCAGTCATTCAAGCTAACCATATAGTTATTCTTTATTTTCTCTGGCTGCCTAATACATTGCCACCTTTTATATTTACATATACGAAGAGTAGTAGTAATATTATTAGACAGACATATCAGTAAACAACAGAGATCAGAAATAGATTTGTGATAAAAATCAACCAAAATAAATATGAAAGAAATGCTTGTCCAAATTAATTATCCACACTTCATTTTACAAATTAAAAGAAAAGCCATTCTTTGGTTAGTAATAGAAAAATTTAACAACCAACCAAAAAATCAAAAGATAAGATATTTTAACAGAATATTAAGAAGCAAGATGAATTATATACAAATTTTAAGTGAATCACCTCAAAGAGCAAGTGGCATACTTGTAGTTCAGTTTTCAGCTCACAACATGTAAATGTCCTTGAACTTAGTAATTAACAACATAATCAAATATCAAATTGTTTTTCCATTAGGAATTCATTATTCACAATAGCAATAAAGCAAACTTTATCCAACCATCTTAAACATATAATAAACAATTTTACATTTTCACCAATTACAGGCTTTTTTCTATTTTAAGTTCAAGTTATGTACAAATTCCTAAATACCATTGCATATATATTTCAAGTGATTTCTCAAAAATAATTCTCAAACAAAAAATTACGACAAAACTCTGTCAAGTGTTGTTTAAAAAGAAGTAAAATCATGAAAATGCTGATGGCCTAAACTGTAAATGCCCATCACTAATATAGGATCAAAAGGTATTTACTTTCAAACATATATATATTTATGTGTGTGTGTGTATGTGTGTGCGTGTGTAAATGCAAAAGTAAATAATAAAGTATATCAAACTAAAATAGAAAACGTAATCTTTAACAACACCAGAGTCAGTCACAACAATTTTCACAATCATTTACCTATAAAATTCTGGCTGATATAATTACTGTAGTAAATGAAAAAAGCACTAAACTTCCTAATGAATAATCACTAGACATGTCAAATTCCATATTTTGGACATAGCATAATAAAAAAAAAAACAGCTCCCAGAAGCAGACTATCTTTAGATAGTTGAAAATAACTACGCAAAAATCAATAGATCATAAACTATAAAGTTTCTCTTTTTTGACAATAAAAGCAGTATAACTAAAGTAATTTCTCAACAGCAAAAGTTTAATAAGAAGAATAAATCTCATATATCATTAATTCTTCAAACCATTCTTTCAGACAATTGGTAAGAAATCAGGCTAAAAATAATGAGTTAATGTGTTATTTTATCTTTGGACTTCATCATACATTAAATATCAAAAATGAAAACTATTGTAACAAAAAAGCCTCCTAGATTGAACTGTTACATCTTTAGCTACTCCTTTACAGGTGAGAAATATTTGCTTGGATTTAATTTTGGAAATTACATTATTTTCAGAAGCACCAAAGATTGATATTTACTTTTAAATTCATTCTAGTACAATGATTATTTAAAATTATGTTATTGCAGGATACATTTCAGATTCATTATGAATAGAATTATTAATAGAACAAATTCTCAAACCACAGTATATGCTAGTCTTTTAAAAGATTTACAACTTATTTTATAGAAAAAGAAAAGTAATTAAATCATATGAAATCATTTCAAAATAATAAAAACAAATAATACCAGACGATAATATAAGACATAATTTATTTTTGCTTGATACAATCATTTTGAAGGTATTAGTTAAACTTCAGTTTCAGCGATTGTCATATTTAAGTGAAGAATTAGATTACTCTAAAAAAGTTTGAGAGAAAAGTAAGGATGTACACATATGAAACATTTCATTGAGGGGCTAATTAGATTAATTGTTCATACTGCTGTCTTATACCAAAGTAATTTCTGGTCATTGTGTATTCATTTGTCAGAGGAGAAAAAAGGCAAATTATCAACATGGTATCTTAAGCTGCATGATATATAACATTTTTTTTTGTTTTTTTAGATTAAGTTTGAGAGAACACTATCAACACCAGCACCAGAATACAACTATAAGATATTGAATCATCTGAAAAATAAATGAAATACATTGTTCAAAAATCAAATTTCTGGTTTTTAGAATAGATCTTCCAATAAAAACTACAATTATATTCAACCCAAAATTCTTAACAAAAGAGCCCCGTGTTTTTAAGAATATTTTATATAAATTAAAGAATCATGCAAATAACAATATAAATTAACTTAGTTTGCAAAATTCTTTTTTTAACTTATACACATGGAAAAGGAAATTTTGTAAATACATAATTCTGAAAATTAGAATGAGATAAGCCTTACATATAGGTGTGAAAGCCATGATTTATAGAAAAGTGAATAATAATAGTTTATTAGTACTGTAAACTGGTTTTTTATGTTATAAATATCCAACCTGTAAAATATTCAAAAGTCAGAGATATAGTGATGAGGTTTAACACCAAAGACTTTAAGGTTTGCATTTTCATACTCAGTGATACGTAAATGTGACCCATAACTTCATATTTACTCATTGCAAAAAACTCAAGTAAAGCATATTTTGAGATTCTTTTTGGTTATTCTTGTACTTGTGAAATCAAAGATACTCAAATGATATGAAAAAAAAAGAAAAATTAGAGAAGATTCTTTTCATTTGGGAGGAAGATTGGCTCCAAAAAGAATTTTCTTTTGACTGGACATAGTGAAAAAACTGTCACCTGCTGTATCTTAAACTCATTGCCTCGGTTAGAGATATATTCTGTATATATCCTGAAGGACAATTTACTAATAGAAATTTGAATAATTATAGAATCCAATATGAAGTGAAAAAATCATTTGAATAATGTCTTGGATTTATTTAGGTAAGAAAATGTATATGTAGGAAGCAGGCTTGTATATTGTGAAATGAAAGAATTGACAAAATCATTGTTATAAACTGTGAGCAGATATTTAAAAAATGAAATGTGGATCAATAGAAAAGCCAGCAAAGTGTGAAGTAAAATTTTTGAAAGCTAAAGTTTCCCATTTGACAATCAAAATTGATGCATTTGTTAAAATTAGTTTGTCAAATGATACCCCCCACCCCACAAAAAAAGAAAATTGTATTTATTAATGCCCTCGATGATATTCTATTCAAGTTGCTCTCTACAGGAATTTTTTTTCTAAAAATCACAACTGATAACCAAATAGCTATTTTTTGTTACTATGGATTATGTGATTACAGTTATTAAATCCAGCACTTTTTATAAGTGAAAACATTTAATTTACATAATACAGGTTTTGTATATAAAATACAGGTTTTGTATATAAAACTAAATGGCAATTCTTTCATAAATCTAACTTTAAAAAAATTACATTCTCTATTTTAAATCATTAATTAAAAACAGAATTTGGCTGATTGAATATTCAAAAAAAAACTATTAAATCTTTTTTACATACAGCATCTCTAGATCATTTTAAAGAATGGTTGTGTAGATATGGATTTTTATTTTTCATAATTAGTATATTTATCATCATCAGCAGCAGCAATAACAACATTTTTGAAGGTGTCTTCCTAAATAATTCAGAACTTTACTTCTCTTAATTTGCCATGTATATATGCTTGGACAATTTTTCATCACCATCATATTCAGAACAAACATTTTCTAAACTTTCAGCAATATTTTTTACAATAGCATAAAGTGGATAAAACCAAATTCACTTTGACCAACCCTTAAAATTTTGAAATCTAATATTGTAATCCTATGTTATATTATATACAAGTTCACAGAAACTATGCCTCATCCAACCATCATCTGGTACTCAGCAGAGTAGAGGTAGGCATATCCCAAAGGAATTTTACTTGTATACATACCAAAGACTAGTATGGCTATATAGTCATAAAATATGCAGTACCCAAATAGATGTTATATCTGTAAATTGTTGGAGTAGTAATCTAAATAATACTGCACAAAAGATCCCAAAGCCTGGGAAAATGTATCCTGAATATTTACATTCTATGATATTAAGATATTGTTGAGTTAAGGTTACAAAAATAATAAAAAAAAACAAAACTAAGAGGGCAGAGCATAAGATTACTATATTTATACAAATTAAAACTTTTATTTCGAGATAGAATCCTATATCCAGATTCTGTGAGATTTTATATATATATATATATATATATATATATATATATATATATATATACACACACACTTTTTCTCTCATTGGACCAATGAAAATATATATATATGTGTATGTGTGCGTGTGTGTGTGTATGTGCATTAGCTATTTTGACAATTTTATAATCATTTTACTCATTTGAGAGGTTTTTTTTTATTCCAGCATTAGCTGACGGTTTTCCACAGGAATGACAAGTCTCCAGAACTCTTCTTAGTATTTTGGACAATCTCAACAATGCTGTAATTTGGATGGTCTCTACTCATCCTCTAATTTCCAAGTCCTCCAGTCTCTGTACCAATCCTTTGGCGACTGTACCGGGCATACCAATTACAATTGGTATCACAGTCACTTTCATGTTCCATAGTTTTTTCAGTTCTCTAGCAAGTTCTAGGTACTTATCAACTTTTTTGCCTTCCTTCAATTTTACTCTGTGGTTAGTCAGAATGACAAAGTTCATAATTCGATATGTTCTCTTTTTTGTTGACTATCACTAGGTCTGGTCATCTGTCCAAGATTACATTATCTATTTGTATCTCAAAATCCCAAAGAGGTTTGTGTGCCTCATTTTCTAGGACAGATTCTGGGTTGTGCATATATTATTTGTTCATCTGGTCAGATTTAAACTTCTTTCACAATTCCCAGTGGATCACCTTCCCCATGGATTTTTAACAAGTAAATCAGTAAATCTGAATTTTATCTATTATCATTTTCTGAAGATGGAGTTTTTAAATTTTTCATCAACCTTAATGTTTTTTTAGTTTACATCATAGAATTAAATATCATAAGTCATATAAATATTGTCATATGGAAGAACATACATATACAGAAAGAAAAACAATGTGAATTTGTTGAAAATTATCAAGTTTATGTTTTCTTTCTTTTCAATAAAACAATTTTAAATCAGAACTTAAGGTATATTTTCATTTGATTCACATGTATTTTGATCCCTGACAAAAAGGTAAGAGAAATACTCATTTTCTCATAAAAATTCCTCATTCAAAAAATTTCTTCTCTCTCACACTAACCTATTCCTATTTTGTTTAAATAGTAGTTACTTGATCATGTGATTAACAAAGAAGACAAACAGCTAAATTTGTCATTTTTATAGAAAAAATTCTATACAGTTAAATCTATTATTATATGGTCTAGCATCAAAAATATGATCCCAAGGTCCTGTTAACTTTTCATAAGACTTTTACAAAATCATTTTCAACTAATAGAAACGGAATATGCAGATCATGAAAATCATTATACCATGAATAACACTCGATCACCTTTTATATACACTATATTTTCTGTAAGTTTGTTAACCTAAGCTAGTCAATATAATCAAAACTTTCTCTATTTGTATATTAGAATTTTTAAAGAAGTTTACCTATAATAATCAAATTAAAGTTAATGTCATTTTCTAAAAGAACTTGCTTCTCAAAATTAAATGATGAAGCCTATAGCATTTTTTCACTAAGCTGTTCTTTAAAAGATGTAATAGCATTTAATATTTGTAAACACTTGTGGATACTCAAGTTACCTAATTCATTAGGATGTCTAGCAATAAAAAAAAATTAAGGACTTAATCCCATCAAAATTACCTTAAGAATTACATCAGCATAAAGCAGCAGTGAAATGAAATCCATGGTTTATCAAGTAAACTGAAATACCACACCAAATTGTTAACATTTATGCTAAAAGTAAGGAATGTTGTTAATAAGTCTGGTACAAACAAGTGGATTTGGTTACTACAGAAAATATATGATTATTTTTTAGGTACTTCAGCTTTAGTTTCAATTTTTACACACCTTTACAGTTAATTAGACTTTGCCATTAATCACTAATCAAAAGTTTATAAATCTTAAAAAGTGAGATGAACAAAATTTTTTGAAAGGGAAATTGTTAATAGATATTTTTTATTGAATTTATTTTCTAGATTATTATCATAGACAACTCTAACATTCTAAAAATTATTTTCTGATAACTGATGCAAAGAGTAAACAGATTAAGAAAAGAGAAACTAAAATTGATGTACATCTGAAAAAGTCACATCATATATGTAAATAATTCTACTTTGCAAAACTTGGACTTATTTAAGAAACTCCTCAATTAACTTCTTGATCTTGAAATCATGAGTATTTTTCTCTTTAGTTTTATATGGTAAAACTGACCTTCAGACAATAGATGTTATACTACTTTGAATAAGTATATAACCATAATGATGAAATATAAGTAGCTTAATGCTGAAAGTACTAATTCCTGTTCAATCACCAAAAGTAAGTAGCATCGAACTCAATTGGAACTTAGATGACCAGTTAGGAATACCAAGTACTTTAAGTAGTCTGAATCCTTGTTCTATATTAAGCAATGTAGAGTGAATGCCCAAAATAAATGCCATATAGTAAATGGTATAATTCAGTGAAGCTTTTATGAATAAGACTTTGATACATATTTCTCTTTTTAATTTGATATTCAAGAATATGAATATTGTAAATTATTCACATGTGCTGATTCTTTCAGAAAAAAAAACTATTAAAAACACTTGTTTAATTTTGTTTCTTTGTTTAATAGCATATCAACCTTTATGGGTTAACAACATGTGTGTGTGTGTATATATATCTATGTATATATATATATACACACACACACACACACACACCTCTATATAAAAAAATATAGATAACAAAAATAATGATATTAAACATAAAAATTTCCATTTGAAGATAGTGAGATATTTCTTCACAAATCTTAAATTGCTATATTTGATTTTTAAGTAAATGGAAAAGCATGTTGAAAGAAAGTTATCCCTACTACTCTTCTAAAATCATACTTATTTCAAAAACAAGTTTGAAGTTTATTAACAACCTTTCAGGCTAATTGACTTTATACCGACTTGTTTATTCCTCACTGTTTTGCTCAGGGGTTTATTCAATTCAAGGAAAATATATGACAGTAGAGATGAACAAAGTCATTTTTACCATTTTGGAAACTTACTCTAAAAGCTAAAAACATTATAAATTTTACCCAACAACTGAGCTTCTTAACAATATAAGTTCAACATAGCCAACTCTATAATCAGCTGAAACCAAGAAGTCATCAAAACATTACCAAAGGATATATAACCACTTTTTAATCAAAGGAGAAACTTCAAATTAACAAATCTTTTTTTTTTCTAAATCTTTTTAAAAAGGATAAAGACAAATAACCTGAATATATTCCACTAAATTGCAAAACATTAAACATATATATCACAGTAATTATTATCATTTCAATTTGATTTCAAAAATAAGCATTACAGTATTTCTGTTGAAAAATGATCTACTTTTAAAGTCTGTTAACATTATTGGCTCTTTACTTAAAAAAAGAAAACAAACATCAACAAAAGAATAAGCAAATAAAAACCATGAAACAATTTTTAAAACTTTTTTTGATGTAGAAGATGCATCATCTTTCTAGGATGCTTTGCTAACAACTGATGAATAGCATTCAGAAAGAGAGGCAAAGTGAATAATATAAGAAGTAGATATTGTTTATGACTTATTGCTAAAAATTTGTCCAAATGATTTTATATCTATTTTCCACAACCATGAAAAATTTGATTTTTTAGGATATATCTACAAAATTCAAAATGTATAATTGTTGCTTTATACCTAAAAAGATATATCACTGATATTTTTATAGATATAAAAAATTATCTTAAACAAAATATTAAAAACATGAGGGAATTATGTTCCTTCCAACTTCATGTTTTAAGTTTGTTAGGCTTCAGTTTAATGAAAAAATCTTCAGAAATAATCTTATCCAGTAATTAAAGAAATTTTAAATATAAATATTATAGGAACAATTTTTTATTTAACTAGTTACTTTGTCTTTAAATTTTATAAATTATAGATGAATAAAAATCTCAAATCATTCTAATGTTGAGAAATATTAACAAGTATTTATATATTTACATATAAATTTAAATAGATTAGTATCTCTTAATAAATTATGGAATCTGAAAGAACTATTTCATTATAAAATTTTGACCAAAACTATATACTTGATTAAATTTTTTTCAATGATTTATTTTTCTAATTTATATTGTTAAAATTACTTTTTTTAAAAATATGATGCAAGTGATAATTTATTTTGTTGGATGGTAATATTTTAACATGTCTAAATTTGCAGAACTTAAAAATGCATTCTTTCACTAAAGTCTTTATAATTTTTGATTATCAAAGACTGTTGTGTATACAGTACACCTTTTTTTTTTAAATTCAAAAGTACCTCTATCTTTCTCATTTTTCTTCATATCAGGCATCTTATCACAGATCAAAAGTACTGTGTGGTGTGTATCTAGAGCGAGGTATTTTCTGAAAATTTTAATCTGAAATTGGGGGTGCACACTATACAAACGTGTACACTATATATGGTAGTATATGGTAAATGTTACTTTGTCTGGTACAAGGTCTCAACAGTGTGAACCTAAAGAGGATCAAATTCACTACACTAGTGCCATATGAGATGAGCTTGCTAACCATGCTACAATAAAAAAAAAGAAAGGTATTAATATTTACAAAGCTAAGTATGGGGGAAATTGTTTAGAAAGATTCTGTTGTGCCAATCTTCTAAGTGAGGAAGCCCAGCCTGCCTTTAAAATTCATCAGTTAAAATTTATATTTTACCAGAGTTCCAACACTGATTACAAGTGCCATATATGATTTAACTACCTAACCTGCAAAGCAGATTCAATGAAACACTCTTTATATCATTTGAAATTAAATTCCTTTAATGTAATGAACTGAATAGCTTAAAACAAACAAAACTTACTAGATTTACCAAAAAAATGAAATAACACAGAAAGCGTGAGAGAAAATCAGAATCCAAAGTAAGGGAAATAACTCAATGCATTATTTCTCTTGTGTTGTTTATCAGAATATGCCGCTATAATTCAAATGTACTTTGAATTCTCTCCCATTTATTATTTTTTCACTTCCATATTGGGTGTACTCAGTTCACCCAACCAACAGTAATATTACATTGTTTTAAATACGCCTGTTCAATTAAAGGGCGCTGGGCGGCGGCGTCGTCAGTTATGTTTTTGGTTGGATCATTGGGGGATTTGGGGTTCTTCCACATAATACCCACTGCACCAGTTTTTCAGAACAATGAATATACTTTTGTATAATCTAAAATAAACTTCAATACTAGTTATAGAATATTATAAATATTTTCCCTGAATAAATTGAGATTAACTTTTATTGTATGTCTAAAAATAGCCTTAATTGGTGTAAAATAAAATGGTTCAAGAAACTAACAAAATTTTTTTAAAAAATGATGAAAATATTATTCAGTTTAAAATAAAAATATATTAATGAGCTTTTTCTGAATTTAGTCCCTACAGAAATAATGAGTAAAATAAGAAAAATTATATCATCACTAAAAATAAGCAACACTGAGTGAATAATTATTTCAAGTTTATGACATATTTTTAAATACAAAAGTATAATCATACTGTCTTCAAAGATAAATGTAAAACTGAAAGTAATAAAGTGCAAAGAAAGTTAAATCCACATATTTTCCCATTTATTTTGGAAAGAACTACAACATCAAGTGTCTGATTCAGTCTTCCAAAGAACTAATTTCTTTTTTTCATTGAGAGAATTTCATAAATACACTCTACTCAGCCAATTTTTAACAATTTTTACCAAATCACAAAAACGCATGCAATTTGAGTGGGTTCTGATGCAATATTATACCCTTTCTCTTAGCTAATTCAAGTGTTTTCTATCAATTATGGTCATAAGTTGGTTCAAGCTAAAGCAATGTTTCTTTGAATTATCATTTGGTTCCCCTTTCTAAAATCCATCACAATTTGTTTATAAAAAAAATGAAACATTTTCATTATATATGATCCATTAATAGCAGTTTCCCCCACTTCATTAATATAAGATTTACACATCAAAGTATAGCAAAGTTGGTGCAAATAATTTTCAATGCTTCATTTGAATATCTCCAATGTCATATCACAATGATTATTTTCAAATAATGACTTTGACTGCTATCAAAATGAGCTTTTAAATTTTGAGAATGAAGTTGACTGTTCCTGTATTTCAAATATGCTAAAGCATGTGCCAAAACAGATAATTTGATGTACTAATGTAAATCATTCAAACAAAAATCTGGAACAAGAAATTTCATGCAATAACAAAAAATTAGTATAATTGTTTTTGAAAATAATCAAAATGTGAAGTAATTATACTTCATGATATTATTATTATTATTAAAATTTTATTACAATTGGGGAAAACAAAGCCAAAAATAACATTAATTTTTTTTTGAGCACATTGAAGAAAAAACTATTAGAATAAGTTCATGTAAATTTTTCTTTTATATGTATTATATGTAAAATTTTTGTCTTTCTAAAATATTCTTGTTACATGGCTGTTAAGCCTTTATTTAGTATAGCCTTGGTATGACCTTTGCTGCAGTATTTAAGATTTGCTAAGTTCACCAAATTTTAATTTGCATAATATTCTTGAATTGTTTAGATTAAGCAAAAATCTCTGAATGTGAGTTAAAGGAAGAAAATATTTTTAACCAAGAATATAGGGCAACACAAACCATGCAATATATATATGTGTGTGTGTGTGTAGTTCAGGTTCTTTGTTTAATGGCATATCAACCTTTATGATTTATTTAATGCCAAAGCCATACTTTTAGAAGAACAGTAGTGGTACTATTTAACCTATAGCTGGAAGGATAAATGAGTCCATACCTTTTATTATTCTGAAAGTGAAGTAATAGTTCAACTGGATTTTGAACTCACAATAACACAGTCCAGCATAATAGCCATTACACCATGAGGACTCTCCCATATATGTGTGTGTGTGAGAGAGATGTATTGGATATTATATCCAATACATCTCTCTCACACATAAAATGTTCAACACACAAAATGTTCAACAAAATGGTAAAAATATGTCTTGAAAACCAGAAGTTGTTAAAACAGTTTTATTTCCAGTCTAATGTCTCACTCTCCTTCATACATTTTCAAACACAAATTGAAAGGTTTTGAAACAATGAAAAAGATATTGATGTAATTTACTAAGCATTTTGCTCAGATGTGGCACACAGCTGTATAATTGGGGCACCCACTGATACTGTTGTTCAATTTATTATATGTGTATGGTTTGCAAACAAACAAAAAAAACATCAAAGAATATTTGAACAGCAACCCTTTTACTGATAATAAGGAATGACTCTTCTGAGAATTATAACTCAAAAAACAAAGTTCTTAAAATTTTTTTTTTATTACAAATGCTAATTGTACAACTTTACATGATCATTATATCAATTTGTTGAAAAAAAGAAAAACCAATTATAAGAAAATACAAACCAAATAAAAAAAAAGTAATACTTTAAAATCAGGTAAAGCGTAAATCGTACAAAATTAGCTTGCGTAAATCTAATAAGTATTTAAATTTAAACTGAAAAATTATCATTTCATAAAATGTAACAAGCACGTAAAAGATTGAGCAATACAGAAAAACACATTAAAAAATCATTCATACCTAAATGTAATATAAGTAGAAAAAATATGCACCAAATTTTACTTTAGAAAATAAACATTGGAGACATTGAAATAAGCAGACGACAAAAAATAAATAAATAAATAATAGTAACAACAACGATGATAATAATAATAATAATGGAAGCTATTACGTCAGCTAACAAATAACACTGACTTACTTTGTTAAAATTTCTAACGAAATCATAAGAAGTTAAAATTAAAAATTAGCCAAAATAAAAGTTTAATTTTTGTTAAACTTCAATTCTGGAGGTTTGATTGGCTAGAAAAATGTAATTACATTACTTTCTTTTTTGCTTTTGTAATTATAATAATTCCGTCATTTCTAGAGTATTTTCAGTTTTAAAAATTATAATAATGGTGGAAAGAAATACTCATTGTAACCATTGCATAAATTGTATTAAATCTTTAAAAAAAATAAAAATAAAATAAATGGGCTAGTAATATTTTGTTTTTTAATTTGTGCATATTTTTTTAGTTAAAAAGTTAGAAAGCTATCTAAAATTTTTCCTTCGTGTTATGATTAAGCGTGAAAACTGTTGTAAAGGGAAATAATAAAATCAAATCTTTTGCCAGTCGTTCCCCTTTGCGCTAAAAGTATGGAAAATCAACTTTTTTCTGCAGCTTTAAAAAAGGAAATTCAAAAATTTAACTAAAAACATTACTAAACCAAGTAACTTTCTTGTACTGCTCTTAAAATATAAGTGATGAAGGATGTTCTTTAGCATTAATTCTAAAAAGGTAAAAATGACAGTCTCGAATCAACACTGTCATCGATATTGATGGCCTCCATCTCAGCTTTTCGACAATATTATCGTAAGAAGATTGTGTTGCGCCAGTCCTCTTAGTAAGGAGCGTATTATGTCTGTCGTAAAAAGAGGTATTCAAAATCCGTTCTCTATTTGTTTATCTGTTTTACATTTGGGCTTGAATACAAAACACCGCTGACGCCGGTGTAAATTTTCTTTTTTCTTTAACGTTTTTGTTTATACATTTCATCGATTTGCCCACCCCTTATAATCGATTGATAAAAAGCATATTTTATTTTTGCAGTATTTTTCTCAAAATTATCCACCCATGCTGAATCCTGGAAAATCCTAGTGTATTTTTGGTATTTTTCATTCAATTGAATTAAATTGTCTTTAAGCAAAAAATAAAATAATTACGTTTTTCTCTTTCTTTTTCAAAACTACATAATGTCAAGTGAAGATATTATTATAACAATATTAGGGGAAATAAAAATTGCATAATTTTGGGAAAATATTTGATTGCCACTTGTTTTCTGTTCGCTATATATCAATGAAATAATTTTCATAAAGTTTAAAACATACAATTAAAGTCACTTTAAGGCTCTTTGAATTAATAAAACCATCCTTAATCATTGAAGGGAAATAGTGTTTTTCGGTCGAGTCACGTCATTTAAATTTTTTTATAGTTAATTGTACTGAAATCAAGACGGGAAGTTTATTTTTCTTTTAAGGTCAAGTAACAATAAAACACAAGAACAATTTTAAAACGAACAAATTCATTTAACAAAAATTTCTTTTTCGAGTAGTTTCAAATTGAGTTTCTAATAATAAATAAAGTGAATAATAATAAAATAAATAAATAAAAGAGGGAGAAAACTTCAAAATTACTAATAATTGGAAAATAACAAGAGAAAGAGACAGCCAGGCTTTTAAATTACTTAAAAATGACTTGCCTGATCGAACCTTGAGAAGATTGGAGAAATGCATTGCTCCAAATTGAATGATACATTTTGGTTGTGCCCGAAGAACTTCACGAGCGAAACCCTCTAGAAGAGTCTCGAAGCCTTTGGGCACCCTCAACTTGGTGTTTGAAAACGGTACCGACATGGTTCGCTTACAAAACTAAGATTTACTTTTGTTTGTCTTTTTAGTTCAATAGCAAGGCACACGTGTAATTTCGTGCTCGCAAGTGTTAAACAACGACGCTCATGGGAAGAGCTTGTTGCCTAGCAACAGCCGCAACGGAATAGTGGTTTGTTAGCATCGATATCAAAACGAACGCGTTACCCAGGTAATGGCTCAAAAAGAGATAACTTATTATCATTATTATATTTATTTTTATTTTTACTCTTGAAGTTTGATAACAAAGGCTTTTTTTCTTTTTCTAATAAATACGCATGTAAAACATGTCACCTTGGCAAATTGATTCGATATACAAATTACGATGTACGCTATTGCTAAGCGTTCGACCGTTATTCTGTTTGTTTTTGTAAAAATAAAAAAAAGCGTTTGTACAATATTAATTTTTGTCAAAATATTAATCAATGAAATTTTAAAGGTAGATGTTCCTATTAGAATATAAAATTTAACAAAATATTTATTTTCTCAAATTAAAATATATGCTAAGGAAAACATCAGTTTTATCTTATTTTTATTTTCCATTTTATAAAAATTTTCAGATATAAACAAAATTCCGTTTGAAAAAATAAAAATATTTCATCAAATATTATTCACAATTTTATTATTTATTGCTTTAAATTAACTATTTAGGGTACCATAGTATAGTTGTAGTATTTCTTTCTTTCTTTTTTTTTTTTTCCATCATCAATTTTTGGCCAAAGTTTTCTTATTTTTCAGAAAAGAATGTGAAGGAGAACAGCCTCGGTGACTTGATTGCAATAAAAGAGGTAGTGAAGACAGCAAAAAAAAGTCAATTATGTATGTAGGGATAAAAAATTATCTCCCTTGCATATTTGGGGGTCGCATGACATTTCCAAAACCTATTTTCAATCTCTTTTCACCTTTGGTCTTTGAACAATAGAGACATTGTCTCTAATTACTGCCAGCGAACAGTAAAGCCACAGGCTATCTTACCTATCTTTACCAAGTAAGCCTTTTTCTATTTTGTATCTCTTCTACATACTGCTTGTTCATTGAACAATATGCATATAGTTCTAGCTGTTGGAACACATGTGTATTCTTTCCATTTAATTCCATTTGGAAGTATATTATGTAAATAATATATCAAATGTTCTTGGTATGGGCAAATTAGTTTATCTTGTTTTTCCTTCCATTGTGTTCACTGTTCGTAAATCATGGATATATTAATATTGGAACTCAGAGAGTGGGGACTTTACTAAGTGTTGTACTCCCTACATAATGGACCCGCTTTAAAAAAAAAGGCCTTGTTCAGTACTTGTCTGGTGGTGGGATGGAGAACAAATAAAGTTCATCAATCAGCGTGACACAATCACGTGTGATACCATTTGCATTGTGGACGGATAGTTACTACCCCACTGGACTCTCAGCTTTCTACTGACTAACTACTGTTTAACCAGGTTCACTTGTATCTTGTTTCTGTTACTTGAATATATATGTTTTTCTATCAAACCTTTTGAGTTCCCCATGTCTTTCTTTTGTCTGCATCTCAACACTAAGATGTTTTCTCCACCACCAAGCATCAAAGATGTCATAATTGGGACTGTAGGGAATGAATAAATAGATTTTTTTTTTTTAATTTTTTAAAAATTTAAACTGAATTAAAAAAAAAACTATTAAACTTGCAGAAACTCCCAGAGGTCCCTGACAGGAAAAAGGGACGATGCATGCGTAAAGAAAAAAGCAACCTCGCGATGGGGGAGCAGGCTCTTTCTCTTTCAAGCAGTAACCGGCGAATTGACAACACCATTGCTGACTGGTGTCTGGGCGCCATGCATACGTCTTTGGACGAGGCATTGGTTAGTCCCTTTCACCCAGTAGCAGCTCTCTCTCGGTTAACAGTATGCTGGAATATAAAATGCTACGAAATGCAACTACAAACTAAAGCAACTGGACTTTGATAAACTTCCAAAAGAAACTAACCCTTATGGAAGCTTTAAATACCAAATGAGGACAAGCATATGCAAGAAATGATTAACATATTTTAGACACCTTAACTGGCGGATTCAACCATTTCAATTGTATTCTGAGAAAACTCCCTCATCCATTTCAATTGTATTCTGAGAAAACTCCCTCATCCATTGTTGAACCCAGGAAATAAAGGAAAAATATAAAAGAAACATCTTCGTCTCCTTTCTGTTGCTGTCTTCTTTTGTATAATTCTTTTTGGGCCTTTCTTGTTCAAGGAGTTACACCGACTCGCCAACATGGGGTAAAATAAAATAACCTCATAATGGAGTCAGATATCAAACAGCAACACAGCTTTGCCCTATCCCACTCCTGACACCCACAGGACCACACCTGTCATTATATCTCGTTTAGTTTTACAATTGTTCAAAAGTGAAACTGAAACGTAAAATTTAATGTTTCATTTAGAGTTAAACAAAAATGTTTACTTTATAAAGTGAAATCATTTTCAATTGGGTCACTCCACCCATCTTCCTCTTCAGAAAGCTTTTGTTTTAAGTACATACCCAAATTAATGATTCTAGCCACTATAAATATAATTCATTGAAGAAACTGCCAAAATCTGATAGAAGACATTTAATCCATTCCACTCATTCTAAATTGCCAAACAATCTTTGATTCTTTCTCAACTCCCAATTGCTTGTAATAAAATAGCTGTCCAACTGATCTACTGAAAATTGATGGTAGATAAAGAAATAAGATATCCTCTGAATTCCTCAGATAATTGTCAGTATCTATTATATTTCTTTGTACAAACAGCACAATAGTTATATTCTCTGCTTCTTCTTGTAACACTCATCATCTGATTTCACAAGATCACTTTTAGATAATTCTATCTCTGTAGAGGACAGCTTTTACTGTGTATTTACTACAAGCACAAAAATAGACAAAAAAATCAATCAAAATGCAAGAATAATTTCAACATTCATTTTAAACAGACTGTAGGGATACAATAAATAATTATTTCCCTTGGATAATTTGCATGTAGGGAGTCACATAACTGTTCCAAAAACCTATTTTAAACCTTTTTTACCTTTGGCTTTTGAACAGTGGAGACATTGTCTCTTAATTACTGCTACAGGTTATCTTACCTACTCTCCTCAAGTAAGCCTTTTTCTATTTTGTATCCTTTCCATATACAATTTGTTCATTGAACAATATATGTATAATTCTAACTGTTGAGATACATTTGTATATTCTTTTCTTTTACTTATAGGTATATTGTGTATATAAAATGTTTTTGGTATAAATAAATGAGTTTATCTTGTCTTTCCTTCTGTTGTAATCAGTTTTATGTACTAATGCTAATATTAATCCTTGGAGAGTGGAGACTTAACTAAAACATATTCCCACCACCAAGCAGCCAATACAAAATAAAATGCAATTAGGTAATCAGTGAACAGTAAGGATAGACACCTTTTGATCTAGTCAATTTCTGTATTTACCTAGTTTTCTTATTAATAACCTTCTGTTAACAGATGAAGTTAAAGCTGTGTGTAGCAACTCATATGTAACTGTTACCTAACTTTCACTATGTTTGAAAATGACTAAAATTCTAATATTTTTAATGTTTTCCACTATATATATGATGATGAAATTAATATTGTCTATTATATTAATTTTGGATTGTTTGCCTTTCCCTGTAGAATGTCTTTTCTTCAACAACCATTAAAAGACAATTAGTTGTCATTCAGACACATCAGAATTTTTAAAGAAGGTGATAAAATTATTTCAGTTTCTCATGATATATGGTTAGAAGATTGTATCTGTTATCCAGACACTCACTTCAGGGTCTTTTGCTGTTGGCACATTCCAAAATACCTTGTCTGTTTTACATAGAATGGCTTACTCTAACATTTTTTTACTTAAACTATGTCTTTCATTTGTTTCTTCAGGCAATTTTTAGTGATGTATCACAAAGGCAAAAGTAACAGAAAAGCAAACACACTCTCTCAAAGAAAACAAATATAAAATTGTCAGCCATGACAGTACGGAATGGAAAAGAAAAGTGGTAATTATTTTATGGAACAAAGAATTTATTTTACATACATTCTTTATGTATAAAGAAATATGTAAAATATATATGAAAAAATTAATCCAGTTACCTACTGATGAGACTTTTAGATCATATGATACATATAGAAAAGGTGTTTTTGTGGGGAATAGTCTTTAGTTTATTGTAGCCCTCCAGCTATACAAATTTAAAATCCCTGTTGAAAAAATCCAGTCATCTATGATGTCAGCAAACGGAATTTTTCACTGTGATTGGAAACAATAAACTTTGGTATCAACAATAAAATCACCATTTCGTTGGCAAGTGGAATTTTCTGTTACCAACACAGGGGCTATTTTCGAGATAAATTAATTCTGCAGATCATCTTGAGGATAGGTTCTAACTGGGGAAAAAAATAGGTTGCATTTGTAAGCTTCTCTCATCAGTATAAGGCTGTACTTCTTTATTACTCATATTCAAAGAGAGGCTTCCTGTTTTGACAACACAGAATTTTTGTCCCTCACGCACATTGTAGACCATGCCAGCCAGCAGCCAACACAGGATCCAACCAATCACAACTGCAGACTTAGTACCAGCTGATGCCAGGATTTGACCGATCACAGTAGTACTCTCGAAACAACAACAGCCTTTTTCAAGGATGAAATACAGAAAATCATGACTACAGTCTGATTTAGGATTATAGGTCTTGCTTCCCATCCTTTGATTCTTTTAAAGATCTTTGCTGGTACCATGGGATAATGACACAGCAGCCAGCCAGATGTCACTGACACTTACCACCAAGGACTAGTCCTTGAGCAAATGACACTACTTGGACTATTGTCAGCACTCCAAGGCCACATTGACATACACTTCTGATTAACTTGCAACTGAATAATCTAGGACATTGACCATTCAGCCATTGCAAACTGATGCTTCTGCCTCTCTAACCAACTGTAGATTCCAGACCACACAGCTACATCTACAACCTGCATGGAGCAACAAGACTTTATCTTGATCTTCTAGACTTGCAATTGCCAAGAACTCTTAGACGGCCAAGTTTATGCTTGTTTCAACTGTACCAACTTTCAACTTCACTAAAATTATATAGACACTCTGCAGCAACAGTAATTTTATACACACACAAACCTTTCATGAGTGATTTTCCAAACAAAGGCCTGGCATCTCAAATTTGCCCTCTTGTTTTTGTCACCCTTACCAAGTATGTTGTTAATCACATCATCCCTAAATGTTTGTAGGATTGTCATATGTATCGGTTCCACTACAAGTTCTTGATAGCATTTTTTTGTTTTTTTTTACAGCTTCCAGTCATGTGATAGAAAACAAAATTGGTTTTTTATTATTATTCAGTCCAAATAAAGCAATGAAAACCATGACCCTTTGTAACAGGACAACCCTATTGAAATGAAAAACAAAAATAGATCAATAAAATAAACCGAAATAAATAGATCAATAAAAGAGAACATAGAGTAATAAATATGAACAGACTGAGGCAGAGATTGAGATTTAGGAATATTATCATTGATTGATAGATAGACAGATAAGATAAAATTTAAAGTCTGACTTTGAGGCAAAGAATGCTTGTTATGTTATGGTGATTGTGGCAGCAATAATAGGCAGATAGGTGGACAAGTAAAGTGAATAAGAAATATTTTATAAAGAAAATTAGATAAAATTATTTTGAATTCACACTTGTTATAAAAAAAGAAATTTAAAAAAACACAAAGACACCAAAGATTTGTGTTGAGCTCTCCTTGTAGCAATAAGATGAGTGTGTGTATATAAAAAGAAATTTTGACTCCGCAACTTTGAGCATGAAGAGATGTTCATATTCTTTCTCTGCACTGACCAAATATTGAATGTTTGACATATGTATATACCTATTTCAGCATATGATTCTGTATAAGTAAAAAGAATATTTATATCATAAGTGTGAAGGCGTACTTGGTGTAACAATTTTCATTGTAGAAAATGGAATCAGCAACCCAAGTTCAAATCCTGGACAATACCGTTTGCATTTCACTTCGGTCTAATGCCCTTGAGTGAAGCATGAATCTATCAATTCTCCCCTCAGCTCAGGGTTAATTGTGGAGTCAGACTGGGTTCTTTTGCTTTGATTTGACAACAAGTATAGAAGAAAAATTCGAATTCAAACTAGCTTTATTCTACTTAAAAAAATTGACTTTGTGTCACATCCTGCCTGTGGCAAATGGCGTTGGGTAACTACATATATTTTAAGTGTGTGCCATTATTTTTACTTTGTTACAGCAAGACAATTTGACCACTTTTTGTAAGTCCCAGCTTGCAGGTATTCAATACACCAACAACCAGGACCAGTGGAATTAATGTTGGATCTCTTTCTATCTCTGCAACTAAGGTTCATATGCTTGTTACTTATGATGTTTGGCTGCCATAACCCAACTATATTACACCTTTATATATGTATATATAATTGTGTATGAATTATTAGTATTAGATAGGAATACTTGAAACTGTATAACTGTATGCAAACAAATAATTATAGATAAATAAAAAATGCAATTTAAACAAGAATGCAATTGAAAATATAGTCCTGATTGCACTCAAACATTTGCAAAGGAGTCAAATTTCAGCATTAATTGACCAAACTAAATCTTATATTATAACTTTTAAATAGAACAATATAAATTTTAATGTACACTACAAACTAGTAATCTAGTTGCACAACTACTCTATCAATGTGGCTAAGTAATATGTTGAATATATTCCCTGTAGAGGGATAAGACCATTCCAAAAAGAGGTATCCTGTGTATAATACTAAACTGCAGCTGGTGGTGAGGTTCCAGTCTAGAATACTGGAGAGTCACCCATTTGTTGTTATTACTCCAAGATCTACTCTGACCTAGAGAAGTATTTCTGTCAGTTGCTGGAGCTGACACTTTTTCACTACTTAAGGATCTTGTTATGCCATATAGCTTGAAAGACAAAAACTATGAGGAACTCTCACAGACACTAAGGAAGCACTGTAATCTGACACCATCTGTCACAGTTGAGAGATTCAATTTTTATATGAGCCACCAACAACCACATCAGTCTATTTCTGATTTTATTGCATATTTGAAAAAAAAAACTTAACACTGCAAATTCATAGATACATTGGAAAATTTGCTAAGGGACCTGATAGTTGTTGGGATAGCTGATGGCTGCATGCACTGTCTGCTATCCAAAAGAAAACTAACAGTTGCCAATGCCCATGACATAGTACTCACTCTGGTAAATGCTAACAAAAAGGCTAGTGACATTGAAGCCTATGCTATGGCTGCAATGCACAGCCTATCACAGAAAAAAGTCAACCAGATGAAACAACCCACTCCATTATGGAGAGTGAAACTGAAACAAAAATTATGTTTTCAGTGACATGGTAAATCTTGTTGCTTCAAAGAAGTAGTGTGTAATTTTTTTGCCATAAAACCAGTTATATTGTACCAGCTTGCTTGACCTTGAAAAATGTTGAGAAAAATGGAAACCAGAAAACCAACAACATTCAAAGAGGAGAAGCAGTAGATGAAGCTGTTGAATTTAAATCTGCTTCATTACACGGGCTTTTCAATCTCCAGAAAAATAGAAGAACCAACCCCCTGATGGTGTTGATTGGCATCAATGGCCACAACAGTGAGATGGATATTGACATTGGAGCTGCAGTTTTACTGATGAGTCATGCTGCATTTGAAAACTTATGGTGTGAAGCTGATAAGCCAAAGCTTTGGACCTTGTCACAAATTAACGAATTACATAGAAGAAAGCATCACACCATGTGGTAGATACCAGGTGTCAGTTGACTATGATGGGCAACAGTATTGTCTACCATTAAAAGTTGTTCCTGATACTGGCCCTATGCCTTAAAGTAGAAATTGGCTACAGGTTGTGCAACTTAGTTGGAAATGCATCCACCAGATAAAATCTGTCAATGCTACACCTGTGATAGAAGACATCATACTGAAATATCTTGATGTTTTTAAGGATGAATTAAACACACTAAAGGGTTTTCTCAGCAGAACTAAACATAGACCTGAAGACAAAATCTATATTTTACAAGGCTCAACTTATACCCTTAGCTTTGTGTGAAAAGGTGGACAAAGAACTTGATTAACTGGTTTCTCTTAGGCATTATCAAAGCCATACAGTAGTCAGAATGGGCTGCTCCCATTGTAGCAGTTGTTAAGACTGACCAATCAATTCAATCGTATGGGGAGTACAAAATGACTATCAACCCATGGTCAAATCTCGACCAGTATCCCATCCCAAGAATTGATGACTTTTATGCAAAGTTGGTGCATGAGTTAAAGTTTACAAAGTTTACATTCCTACAGGTGCTGTTAAAGGAAAACTCAAAGAAATACCTCCCCATTAATACATAATGAGGTCTCTACTGATTCAACTGCCTAAGTTTCAGAGTAAAATCAACCCTGGATATCTACCAGTGCTGTATGGATAACTTATTGGCAAATGAACCACATGTCATTTGTTATCAGGACGATGTATTTATAAAAGGTTCCACAGACTCAGAACTCTTGTCCAATCTAGATAGGTGCAACGCTACAGTTCTCAAATAGACGTTTGTAATACTATGACACCAAATAGATGCTTGCACTATCATGGTTCTCAGTAGACTATTGTGGCACTAAATAGACATTTGTATCACCATGGTTCTAACGACTCTATGAGAGTAGCACGAAGCCTTAAGTTTCAGTCAGACCCCTGTTGTAACCTTGCCATGAGAAAAGTGATGAACGCACAAAACATCATCTTTTTTTCCTTAGACACAATGTTTATTTGCTACCATTCTTTCCTAGTAGTTGCCAACAAGAGAGAAACAGAGGATGAAAATAACTTTGCTGCTTTAGATAGACAAAGAGAAACAAACTGTTGTGAAAAGAGAAAAAGCAGACACAGACCTTCCTATTTGCTTCTTCCTTATAACCTTTCTCTTTCTGTCTCTGTGACTGCCTTAAGCCTCTTTCACATATATGTCCCCCCTTTTCCACTGTCCTGTAATCGACCTCTAAACTATCAGAATCTGGTCTGTATTTGTTTCAACAAATGTAAGTTCATGGCATCATCCGTCATGTACTGAGGGCATTGGATCAACTCTGAAGGTCTCCCATTCTACAGAAGAAAAATATGTGTCATCCAGGATGCACCAGCCCCTCACAATGAGACAGAATTCAAGGTTTTTCTGAGCCTATTCCAGTTTTATGCTAGATACGTTCCTGTCACAGAGAAGTCAAGCCCTTTCTATTATCTGCTGCAGAAAGGTGTCTCCAGGAGATGGGGTGGGGCTACCCCATCAACAACTTTTCAGTGAGCAAAAGATTCATTGCAGAGTGCAAATATTTTAGTCCATTATGACCACGAAAAGGAAGTGGTATTAACTTGCATTACCAGTCAGTATGATATTGGGGCTGTTTTGTCACATGTGTTACTCAATGGATCAGAGAAGCCTGTTGTTTTTGGATCCAGAATGGTGTCAACTGCCAAAGAAGAACTACAGTCAATTGAACAAGGAAGGTCTGAGCATCATCTTTGGAGTAAAAAAGTTCCATCAGTATTTTTTCAGGCATGCATTCTGTATCATCATAGATCACAAGCCACTTATCAGCCTTTTTATGCCAACTAAGCCAACACTGGACACCCTACCACCAAGAATTATATGGTGTCATTGTTGATGAGTGAAGCCTGGTTCATGCATTGTCACTGCTGATGCCATGAGTTGTCTGCCTTTACAGGAAATTTTGGATGTCCCAACACCAGGTTGTGTCATACATCTCATGGACCACCTTAACAACTTTATGATTGATTCCATTGACAGACAAAATTATACCTGCAAGGATCCGGTTCTATCTAAGGTTCTTCAGGCTGAACAATTAGGAGGGAATCATAGCCCATAGGATACACTGTATTTGCCATTTCATGCTCCCCAGAACAAGTTAAGTGTAGAAGGAGGTTGCCGACTGTCATGGTCAAGATGAAGGCCTTTGCTTGCAACTATGTTTGGTAGCCAGGAATTGATGCTGATGTGAAAGATAAAGTGAAAAACTGCTACCCATGCCAATAGTCCAGAGGTTTACCTACCAAGGCACCACTACATCCCTGGGAGTGGTCAACAGAGACATAGCATCAGGTCCATGTTGATTTTGCAGATTATAATGGTCAAAACCTGCTGGTCATCCTAGATACACATTCAAAGTGCATTGATGTGCATGCAACAACCACAGCTATGTCAATCACTACTATTGAACAGTTGAGGCACTGTTTCAATACCCATGGCCTACTATACATTCTAGTCAGCAACAATGGTCCATGCTTCACAAGTCCAGAATTTTCAGAGTTTACAAAACAGAATGATATCTGACACAAATGCATTAGTCAACATCACCAGGTGTCAAATGGCCTTTGTATTTTTCATTACTGGTTGGAATCACAGTAAATTAAATTTTTTAATTTTTACTGTGATTCCAACCGGAAAAATGAAAAAAGAAAAAAAGAAAAAAAGAAAAACCGGGTAAAAAGTGGGTAAATAGGGAGGAAACTCTTCACCCCTCTTCTACTGCCTCCCACCCTTTCCTTCTGAGTCTATTCTGTCTGTAATTATTTTATACATTAGATCAGAAGAAGTCCTGTTATTTTTGGTGTTATTGATTCATATCAATACCTATAACAGGATGGAAATAAATTTATAATCCTAATGTGACCGTTTTTTGTTTTTCTTAAAGAAATTATTGCTCTGTGATGTCAGTTGCATTGAGCTCTTTACTAGGAAAATTTAAATGTTCATAGTTGAATGATTTTTTTGTCCTGACAGAATTATTCCCAACTCCGGTTTAACTGAACTGAATAATATATATATATATATATATATATGATACATACATGTACACTTTATTGTAACAAAGGGAATTTACACTCTTCTAGTAAAGGACAATAAGTTATCTTCTTACTTGTGATGATACTGGTACTTAAGAATTAAGTAGAATGTTTACTAGTAAAACTTTTCATCTTTTAATTAAATGTTAACCCTTACTTCAGACCAGGTAAACTAGTTTACTAGTTTTTGATAGTGGGATATTTTCTGAATTTTCCACATTTCATATGATGTAGTACACATATTTTATTGTTACTGGCTATCAGAAAGAGGTTTCAAGAACTGATTTGCTATGATTTGCATCTTACATCACCAGCTTCTAGGGCATATTTCTAAATTTAAAATGAAAGTAAAAGTCTAATTCCAACAACAAAGCAAGATGGAGGAAGTTGATTTCTCCAATTTATACTTTGGTAATTCTTATTCTGATGACAAATTTGAAGTATTTGACCCTGAAAACAGTTCCATTATAATGTTGAGTTTAGTAACTGTAAAATGACATGAAACTGTTTGATTGTATGCAAACCAAGGTATATCTGAATGCAATAAATTGTAAATATGGATCAAAAAACATGATTTAATTATTATTTGTTAACATAACTTGGGGATCTCAATTTCAGCCAACTTTAACAAATTAATTCAGTATTAAAATATTAGTGTGCAATAATCTAATAAGTGCAATGAGGGTTAATATCGTTAAAAAATTATGATTCTAATTCATTTTTGTATACCAATTTATGACTCTTCTAAATATTTCAAATATAAATTTGAGTGTTCACTCCTGCAGTAATATATCAACTTTGTCTTCAGTTTTAGTTTGCTTTCTATTGTTATTAAAGTCCAATCATTGTGAACAATGAAAAAAAATGATCAAATTCTCTGCTTAAAATTTGCCACCATGTCTACTCTGTAATCTTTGGCAGTAAAAGCAGTGATATTTTTTAATGCTTATCTTACTTTTCTTTTATGATGGCACAAAAACAGCTTAAAATCTAAAAAGTTTTTTTTAACATAGACGCTTAAGAATTCATGCATTTCAACTGCAACTCTTCAGATAAGTTTTCTAGTCAAGTAATGTTATCATAAAAGTTAAAAATAGTCCCTACCTGCTCGAGCAATCTCACTTTAATTCTTAACTTTTCTAAAATAAAAAAAGCTTTTGAGAATGAAGACAAAAATAGTTGGTCTGTTTAAAACTAGGTGTTGTTAAATATATATTATAAAATGAATAGGTCCACAAGTGAGTTTGGTATTTAAAATTTTTATCTTTTATAATTTTTCCCAACATATTTCTGACTTCAATGTCATCTTTAAGAGGTTAATACATATATATTCCCTTCTAGTCAAAAGTATTTGGCCACCCCACCCCCCAAATTTTTATTTTTCATCCTAAAAATGTTATTTTTAATGAAAGAGTTAAGCACCACAATGGTTTTATTTATTATACTCAATACAAGTCTTCCTCAGTAACTTTGACTTTAGTGTAAAAAAATTGATTTGAAACTCTTAATTCAAACCAGCTTTAATTCATTTAAAAATTGACCTTGTGTCACACCCTGCCTGTGGCAGAGAGGTTGGGTGAATAGATACACATAAGCATGTTTAATAATTCCACATATCCAATAACTAAATAATCCTTCTGAAACATGTAAGTCTCTCACAAACTTTCATTTCTCTTAAAAACTTCACACAAACATATCTATGATAAGGAAATTTGTGCATACACACCTCCACTCACTCCTTTTGTATTCTTTCTGTTTGGTTTATTCAGGCAATAAAATATATTGTTGTTAATTGTTTCTAATTACCATATTTATTCTTGCAACAACATTCTGCTATACATCACATCAGAAAATAGTGCACAGCAATTTCATTAAAATTAATCATCTGTGTTGATATCATCTTAAATCTCACACTAAGATTGTAAATTGATTGAAGGAAATCAGTGTCAGGATTTTACCACAGCCCACAGGATCCCTTTGTTGATACAAGTAACCAGTATAAAAATATTGTTGTTTGAATTTAAAATATGTAGAACATTGTCTCAACTTTCCAGCTAAAGTTTAATGATGTTATCTCATCAGTTAATTAAAATCTAATATTACTGAATTATCACTTCATCATTTGGTACTTGTACACTGACTTTGCACATGGATTTCACATCCAGTGTCATGTCCCATGAATTTCTCATTCATTGTTTTGACATCGTTATCTATTCAGTTAATTCAAATCTGACATCATTGAATGAACACTTCAGTGCTGAAATAATTTACATTATCTGAAAAGTTGTGAATACAACAAAGAATTATACAGGATAACTGTAAATGAAGAGCTATGTTGAGTTATACTGCTAGTAAAGACTTAAAGGTGATTAATCAGAAATATATTGACTGGCTTTAGTTAGTTAACTCCATACAGTATCATCCCCCACCCTGTCATCCCTATTGATAGCTAAATTTCTAGCACACTCATTTACATCCCTCACAAGAAATCATTAGTATATTGGCAAAAGAAAAGATCATAGCAAAAGAAAGGTGTATTAGTGCTTCTTTGGGATACAAATTTTGTGTCAA
Source organism: Sepioteuthis lessoniana (assembly GCA_963585895.1). Classification (NCBI taxonomy): domain Eukaryota; kingdom Metazoa; phylum Mollusca; class Cephalopoda; order Myopsida; family Loliginidae; genus Sepioteuthis; species Sepioteuthis lessoniana. Next base: position 60,407,696 of record OY757915.1, read on the forward strand.
CATTGGAAAGATCACTCTCAAATTCTATAACTATGAGGCTAATTGTGATCAATCAAATTATTCTTTTTAATAGATCTATCTATCTATCTATCTATCTTAACCAACCAAATTAACTAACTTATTCAATAGTTTTATAACTAAAAAAATTTTTGAAATTCAACATGAGTCTAACTGCAGAAGCAAAAATGTAATTCATTTATTGAATTGTACACATTGCCAAAAGCAATACATTAGAACATCAGAATGGCCATTTTGTCATAGATTAAACAACTACAGAAACAGGATCAAATCTATGGATTATAACAAACTAATATTTGTAGAAAATTTCCACTCAAGTGGCTACTATTTCAAAAGAGATACAAAATTCACCATCATAGAAAAAATTGAAAAAAAAAATGCATTGGACAATATCCCTATGATAATAGAAATACATGAAGATAAAAGGATAAAACATTTCCAAACACTGACTCCAAATGGTTTTAAAATCAAAGTAAACCATCCTCAAAACACTGCTTTGAAATAGAGTGAAGAGATCTTGGTAGCCATATAAAGATAAATAAACAAATGCTTAAGTCAAATATTTGATTAACAGTTACATGTAATTTGAAAATACTCTACCCATGCTCAACAAATATCTCCCATGCTTAGATCTCATAATAGCAGATCTATACAATAACAGAGATCATTAAATATTCAGTTCAAAACACTGGCAGGCCAAAAATAATTTTCATTCTAAAAAAGTGGTGGTCTAGATATGATACTAAACTGCATCTGATTGTGAGGCTCCAGTTTTAGAGACCTGAGGAGTGTGGAGTATACCTTCATTACCATTACTCCCAGGTCCTATCTGACTTGAAGTGGTAGTACCTGTTAGAGTCCCATGAACAATTTTTTTTTTTTGCTGATGGCTCCCTTAATTTACATCTGTGCACCATCTCATGGTTATTGTTTGATAAAACACATACTTTCATCCATTTTAAGATACATAAATTTCAGCTTCTAATGTGGCTTCCATTCATTTCATCTGCCTTCTGACCCAAAAGTAGCATGGCCCCAGGTGGTTTGCAATATAGCTCCTCATAGAGAACCTTTTAATTTACTTGGTGAGGGAATAATTATCTTACTTGACTTAGAAGCTGATTTCAGTAAGTATTGATTTGGAATCTTAATATTTACTTGACCAATCTGAATTAATGTTTGTGAAATCTGCAGGAAGTTTGTCTGCAATAAAAACAGAAAGCAGACCTAAAATAATCATTGCTCTCTTCCAACCAGTCAATCCGGTTGATGCTCTTCATAGCCAGTCATTAAAAGTATGTTAGTATTGTGCTGACCACATGCCAACATTACACACACAACATTACATCATTTCCTTTCTCATGATTACAACATTAGAAATCTATTTATATCACATTCCTCTTCAAACACTATGGAAGACAAGCAACCACTAATAATCAATACTACTGTCCAACTCATTCCCTTAAGTAAGTGGTAACTCTAAGATAACCTTTGATTCATATTTACATGTTATTTAAGTTTATTCACTTGTCATAAGTAAGTGTGACCCTTATCGGGTTTCCATATTTGTAGCCTTGTGTCATACTAAGTAAAGCTTAGTAAATATTCTGCTTGCACATGCATCTGTTCTTTCCTGGTCTTTGGGATAGGATTGGAGTGTGGTGTCTCCTCCAGTTATGTCCTTTTCTCAGGACAGGATACAGCAAAATAAGCAAAGTGACCCTAAACCTCATGACACTGTTTGTGGAGACTAAGGTTCTCCTTTTTTGCCTTACTCATACATATGCATGTAGAATTCCTCATTAAGTAGATTCTGTCACAGGCTACAGCTGAGGGTAAGTTAAATACTACTGCTTACATAAAATTATTATCTATTACAAAGTTTATGTTTACATGTGTTTTTGCTTTAATTTAAGCGTTTCATTACAAAGTTCACATTTCATATGCAAAATACCTGAAATAGCTGCTATTTAAATATCAATATATTTTCACTTCACTGTTTTTCAGTGCCAAATTAATTTGATTCACATGTTGGTTGGTTTTATGGCATGTCAACATTTGAACTATTTTATGCTGAAGTCAGCTTAACAATTATGGTCTCCAATTAGATACACTACAAAAATGTATTTTAAAAAACATTTTAAACAAGTAAACACTTCATTATCTCAAACATTTATTTGATCTATAGATTGAACCTTCACAGGTACTACCACAACAGGTAGAGGGACCTAGGAGTAATAGTAACAATGGAGTAACTTCAAAAAATTTCAAGATTGAAGCTTCATCAGTGGATACAGTTTATTGTCATACTCAAGACACCCTTTTTGAAGTAATCTTACTTACCTGTAAAAGATGCAGTTAGCATATTCTAGGCAAGGAAGTTATTAATTATTAACAATTTCTACAACTCAATAACCCAAAACAGGAATATGTAAGTGAGTTGGACAACCATTGTCAAGGAGAACCTGAAGGCTCCCTTTTCAATAGCTACTACACTGAGGTGTATAGGAGGGTGTTGCTCCTTTCCTTGGATTGCTCCACTTACGCTTGATCCAAACCTTATAATACTGTGTTAAGCAAGGAGATATCAAGTACCATTTTTAGATTCTTTGGTATGACTTGACCTTGGTAAACAATCTTACAATTATGCCAGTGGTCCAGTTTGCAGTGGTCCCAAAATAAGTACATCTCTTGTATGTAATGTTTTCTTTTTGTTTTTATATTTTTTATTTCAGTGTTTGTAATAAATAATGCCCTATGATATCCATTTTCATTGTATAATGTTCCATTATTATTATTATTATTAGTTGTAGTAGTAAGCAATTAGACATCAAACTAGGACCGTTTACCCTAGAAGAACTCGACTCTGTACTTAGAAAAATTAAAAATAGAAAAGCCACAGGGCTTAATGAAATTCCCCCAGAAGTATAGAAGACCAGATAATTCAACAACATAGTGCTCCGACACTGTAATGCAGTTTATAATCAAAATCCAATTAACTGATGGATGAAGGGATGCATCCTCCCTTTCCCTAAAGAGGGTGACCTCGGATTAGCCAAGAACTACCAAAGTATAACACTTACATCCATAGCAGCCAAAATATACAATGCCCTACTACACAACCGCATAGAACCCAAAATTGACAACATTCTTAGGAAGAACCAAAATGGCTTCCGGAGAAATAGATCTACAACCTCACAAATATTGAATATCCGTAGAATCCTAGAAGGCATACGGACGAAAAAACTAAAGGCAACAATACTATTTGTCAACTGTACCAAGGCCTTTGATTTCATTCACAGAGGGAAGATGGAGCAAATTCTACTCGCATACGGCCCACTAAAAGAAACCATTGCAGCCATAATGATTCTCTATAGAAACACTAAAGTGAAAGTACGTTCTCCGGATGGAGAAACAGACAACTTTGACATTGTAGCAGGCGTACTGCAAGGAGACACACTAGCCCCATACCTCTTTATCATGTCTAGACTATGTGCTTAGAACATCGATTGATAAAATCAAAGAAAGCGGTTTTGAGCTGACAAAGAAAAGAAGCAGAAGGTATTCCGCAAAAACAATTACCAAAGCCCACTATGCCAATGACATAGCGCTTCTGGCAAATACACCCGGCCAAGCTGAAACCCTACTGCATAATCTGGAATGAGCCGCTGTAGGCATTGGCCTCCATGTCAATGCACACAAAACGGAATACATGTGCTTTAATCAAACAGGTGACATTTCCAAACTAAATGGTAGCTCTCTGAAACTAGTTGACAAGTTCACCTACCAAGGAAGCATTGTCTCAACAATCAGGACTGACATGGACACGCGACTAACAAAGGCATGGCTATCGGTCATATGGAAGTCAGACCTGACCGATAAAATGAAACATAGTTTCTTCCAAGTAGCAGTCTTGTCAATACTGCTATATGAATGCACTAGATGGATGCTAACAAAACGGATGGAGAAGAAGCTTGTTGGCAAGCAACTACACAAGAATGCTGCTAGCAATATTGAACAAGTCCTGGAGGCATCACCCCACAAAGCAGCAGCTATACAGCCACCTACCACCCATCACGAAAAGTATTAAAATTAGATGAGCCAGACATGCAGGACACTGCTGGAGAAGCAGGGACGAGCTCATAAGTGATGTTCTCCCATGGACCCTCTCACATGGTCGAGCAAAAGCAGGATGACCAGCTTGAACCTACATACAGTAGCTCTGAGGATATGGGATGTAGCCCTGAGGAACTGCCAGAAGCGATGAATGATAGGGAGGAGTGGCGAGAGAGGGTCAGGGATATCCATGCTGGTGGCACGACAAGATGATGATGATGATGATGATGATCTTTGGTTTAGAAGAAAATTAACTTTCTATAAAAGATTATTTGCAGTGTACTTATTTATGGGTGGTATAATATATACAGGGTCTGACAAATAATCTGGATTCAAGATTGCTGCCATGCAGGCACTAGTAGCAATGAAAAAGTAAGAGGTATATCTTTGAGTAGCAAGAACCATTCAATTTCAGTTGACATCATAGTGCAGAATGGTGAATATGCATTTTCCCAGGGTATCTAATCTTACTACATTGTGACATCACTGTGGTCAGCTCACTCACGTACACAGTCCTCTTATGATTACTCTCTCTTTTATTCATCATGAAATTGTTGAATTACCAGAAGCAATGTTAATATGAGCTCATGAGGGCAAGTATTTGAACAATAAAATCTTTAAAAAATAGTAAAAATAGCAGAACAAAATGGAAAATATTGTTGTTTCTTATGATAAATTGAAATTTTGAATAGGATCTATGTTGCTTTCTTTTCAAACCTAAGAGATCATTCTGCTGGATCCTGTATAAATTTGATTGTTGCTAAAGTAACAATTTTCTCAATCATACAAATGACCCTATAACATGAAACTTAGTCATTAGGAAAAAAACACATACAATATTTAATAGTTTAATCTCTTGAAACTGCTGCTGCTGTTGTTGCTGTTATTGTTGTTATCATCATCATCATCATCATCATCATGAGGAGGAGAAGGATAAAAACATTACAATGTTTTTTAGTTGTGTTTTTTTTGGGGGGTTAGGGGGTGTATTTTTGTTTTTTTCCCTATTAATGCAGAACTTGGTAACTTACAAAGAGTTCTCTAGAAAAATATGTTTCTAATAATACACAAGGAAGAAAACTAAATCCTCGAACAAGTAATAAGCTTATATTCAAACTGGCTATTTTTATTGACATTTAAAGTTTGGCATTCAAATTTTTGCACTGACTAGTGTTGATTTTACAAGTAAAGCATGAAAGATAAGAAAGTAAAATGTACAATTAATGGCTGGTTGGAATAAGATTAACATTTAAAATTTAATGTGGAGAAAACCAGTGGAGATATTCTGGACTTTTCTAGTATGCATATACTCAGGTAACTTTTCTACAACAGCTTTGTACGGAAACAGAATGCAAACTGGAAGACCTGTCACAAGTGATGGATGATAGAGAGTGATGGCAAGAGAGAGTTAGGGAAATCTGTGCTAGCAGCACAACATGATGATGATGATGATATATTTAGGTAATCAACGACTTCGTATAGTTAAAGATCCCTAATTTTTAGTCACAAAATGTATTGCAAGCTTCAAAGTTTTCTAAAATATATAATGAACAATTCCTTGTTTTTGAGGTGAAAAGTTGTTCTTAAAATTTATTCATGACACTAGCATATAGGGTACATCAAAAGCTCCTAGGAAAAAAGGTTATGTTTCTTTTTTACTAGGTAAGAAAATCATTTTTTGAAATGATAGATTAAAAAAAAGGGAAAAATGCAGTTTGCTTTTTTTTGGCAGTTGCACAGTTGATGAGTGAATTTAAAATGTTTGGATAAACTTAAAAATTACAAAAAAAGGGGAAAAATATTTCACCTTGGGTTTCCTCACCATAGCCATTAAGAGGATTTGACATGGACATAGGAAAATGAGTCAAGTGTTTGAAAAAGTAATTATGAGTATAATTCTATAAACAAGGGGAGAAAAACTATCTCTTTGGAGAGGAGCTTGTGAATGTCAAAATAAGGAGAATAGGAGATGGAAAGGTAACATTCCATTTTCGATGATGGAGAGAATTGTAACTATAAACCAGCTGACTCCAGCACCAACAAGAGCAGCAATGGTGTCAAATTTTCATGACAGGATTCAGGGAGGGGGGTTATGTTTGTGGTTATTAATATTCATGGAATGTAGATGGTTTTCAGATGATGTAAATAAATATAGCCCCACCCTGAGGGTAATAATGGGCAAGCTTTTGACCTGAGAAGTAGAAAGTAGCAAGAGAAGTAATGGATTTATGAAGAAAGTAATTCATGTTTAAATTTAGTTCTGGCTTTGGGAGATTTCTCATAAAACAAAGATAATTCAGGTTCCGAAAGCAGTTGCTGACTGGACCCTGAGGAGTTGTTGATCAAACACAAAAGACAGCACTTATCCCTGATAAAACCAAAGACTGACTAAATAAAGTAGAAAATCACTATATAGTAGTTGCAAAGAAAACCCTTTTAAGAAGTAAATAGCAACAGACCTCACAAGGGAGAGGCTTAATAGGACAGCACTTGAAATTGAACAGTATTTTGTAATTAAGTATAATATTTCATAACCAGTTAAATAAATAAAACTTTTTGTTATAGTGAGGCAGACATCTTCCATATTTGCTTGTGTTCAAGCCTTCATTGAATTATTCTTGTTTTTACAACATTACTTGCTACCTCAATCCAGCTTTGATCAACTCCCCAAAATCAAAAACATAGGATTGGCATTAGAGAGTCTGGGTGGGTGTACATCTGATCAAGTTTCATTGACCCTGAAAGTGACCATGATAAAAGTAACCAGTCCAATACAGTCCAATAACTTTTTTGCTGCAGAGTGAATTTTTGATTCTTACTAGGTTCACTATACTTGTGTCAAAATAAATTTTCAAGATGATATTACAAGGGATCATGCATATAAAAGGCAAAACTATTTTTAAAGATTCAAATGTTAAAGTTTTCTAATTATATGTATTTACACAAGCCTCTGCTTTAAACAGGATGTGACACAAGGTTAATTTTTAAGCAGATTAAAGTTTTCTTTTTCTTTGACTAGTTGCCTTAACAAAGCTAAAGAACTTAATCTGCCCTACTATTTACTCATAGCTGAAGGGAAAAGAGATGGATTCATGCCTTTCTCAAGAGCATGAGTGGAAATTGAAACATAAACATTTTCAACAAAAATATCCATAAAACTAAGGCCTACTTTAAAAAATTGTGATGACATAATAAATTATCAATTTCATTCACAGTGTCATTTTTAACAGCGCATACATTTTAGTTGTCGACTGTAATCGAGGGTGACCTGAAAGCTCTTTTTTCATTAGCTACTACATGGAGGTGTAGGGGAGGGTACTACTCCTTTCCCTGGTTTGCTCCACTTTACCCTTGATCTGTACCTTATATAATGCTGCGTGTTAAGCAAGGCAGCATCAAGTACCATTTTTGGTCTCCCGGGCCATTGGCGAACACTCTACCAACCAGCCAATAGGCTGGTATTAATAATCTTGATGCTTTTGATATACATATAATGTAATGGAGATGCTCATGGTATAAAAGAAATGGATTGGGCAACCTGAGTTCAAATTCAGAATTAGCTGTTTGCATTTTGCACAGGCTAATATACTCAGTATAGGTGTGAATCTAACTATTTTCCCTCCCAACTATGGGTAACTAGTAGAGCAGACTGGAATATTTAACCTTGATATGGCAACCAGTCTAGAAGAAGGAAAACTCTGAAATCAAGCCAGTTGTCCACTTAAAATTTAACATTGTATCACATCCTGTGGCAAAGAGGTTATATATATGTATAATGTGTTTTGGATAAAACAGTAAATTTTATCAAGTGGTGAGGCTGGAGTTTTAGAGACTGAAGTATTTCTTCATTGCCATTACTCTAAGGTCCTCTCTGACATGGAATGGTAGCATCTGTTGAAGTATTATCAACAAGTCAAATAGATCCATTTCAAAAATTATTTTTATTGAATTGGAATACTTGAAACCAAATGACCAAGTGCAAACAAATGATTATTATTATTATTATTATTATTATTATTATTATTATTATTATTATTATTATTATTATTTACTCATAAGAGTTTTTCACATCAGCATTACCTGATGGTCTTTCACTGGAGTTTGAGGGACAGCAAGTCTCTTCAAGTCTCCAAAACTCTTCTCAGTATTCTGGCTGTTCTCAATAATGTTGTATCTTGGATGGTCTCCACTCGTCTGCCAACTTCCAAGTCCTCCAGTCCCTTTAATAGTCCTTTAGTTACTGTACCAAAAGCACCAATTACAATTGGTATAATTGTCACCTTCATGTTCCATAGTTTTTCAATTCCCTAGCAAGGTCGAGGTACTTATTCTTCTTTTCACATTCTTTCAGTTTTATTTTGTGGTCAGCTGGGACAGCAAAGTCAACAAATTTGCAAATTCTCTTTTTTTGTTGATTATTATTAGGTCTGGTTTTCTGGCTGAGATAAAGTAATCTGCCTGTAAGTCAATGCCCCATATTATTATTGTTATTATCATTATTATTATTATTATTATTATTATTTGAAATCATATAATTAGGTTATTAGTGTTTGATAGGAATACTTGAAATCATATAATAGTGTACTAATTATTTGTATCAAATTTCAGCATCAAATAACCCATAAAGAGTTGATATCCCATCAAACAGAGAAAGTAAACCAAATAATATGTATAATACAAATCAAAGTTAATCTGTTTGTCAGCTTATCTTGAAACAATGTCAATTTCTCAACAAATCTTTACCAAATTTGAAATAGACATCTTGATGCATCCCAAAATCCTGAAAACAATGGGTTGTTTTAGTTTATTTGTTTAATGGCATGTCAACTACTTATAGGTTATTTCATACAGAAATTTGATTCATTTATGAATTTTTGATTACAATCATTACTATTTTCAATGTTCTAATGTATTTTTAACAGCCCATTTTTAGTTGTTTATTATCATTTGTTTTCACACAGTAATATGATATCAAGTTTTCCTATGTAATACAAATAATTTAAACACAGTTGTAGGATTTCAAGTATTCCTATCAAATATTAACAAATTATACCAAATTATAAGGTTTAAAGAAACTATTTCTATTAAATAATAATCATTTGTTTGCACACAATTATATTTCTGACTTAAGAAAATCTATTAGTGCTTTTGTTGGACTTGGGAATATTTTGTGTTGCCTCACACAATCTGTAGAATATGAATGAGTTTTTAATCCTCAATATAAATTTTTTACAGAAAGAGATTCATCATAAGAAAGCTGTAAAGCATGCATACAAATAAGGAACAAGAGAGGGTCAAATATTACTTAAGACAACTCCTAACATCCCCAGGTTGTCAAAACAAGAATTTGGTTTACTACACATTCTTAGTATCACAGTTATTGTATTAGGAAATGGAATTAGAAACCCAAGTTCAATTCCTGGATGGAATTGTATTTCACTTTGAACCAATGCTTTTAGGAAAAGCATATTCATTTATTCTACCCACAGCTATTAGCAAATAGTTAGGCAGACTGAGTTCTTTAGCCTTGGCTAAGCACCCAGTCTCGGGAGAAAGGAAAACTCTAAATTCAAACCAGCTTTACTCTGTTTAAAAATTGACCTTGGGTTACATCCTACCTGTTGTGGAGGAGTTGTGTAAATACATTTTCTGTTAAATATAATTCCATAACTTGGAAAAATAGCATATTTTAATATTTTCAGTCAAAAATATTTATTACTATTTCCTTTAAATACGGTCTCAGAAGCTTTGCAGATTGTAGCAGCCTGGAAAGAGTTCAACTGTACTGGTGTGTCTGCATTACAATAACAAGAATTATACATAATAATGAAATTGCTACTAATAGTTTACCTTGCATTGAATATTTTCAGTATTTTATACAGAGCTATTCATAATTGAAGATGAGATACCAAGTGTTACATACAGACAAAAAGATATTTTTAGTACTTATTGTATTTGATCAGAAAAAAATGATATCATTTTTATGTAGAGTAACTTTTACCTTCTAATTCATTATATTTATAGCATAATTAGTCATTCTTTACAATATAGTTGCTGAAGTATCCATCTATAATAGATAGTGATTACAATGAATTATAACGGCAGTGTGAAATTACCTCCCTTACCAGCAAGATGTTCTGATGATCCGGTAACATCCGAGTATTTAAGTAATGATGCAAAGATAATTCTCCCTCTTCTAGAAAGCATGTGGTAGCAGCAAGACCTGTTCTCTTTCTCTCTGCAGACACACCTGCCAAAGCCCTGGCCTTCCGCCAGTAAGCACACAACACTATGTATGAAATACCATAAACTTTCATACATACATGCATACTTATTTTGCATAAAATCCAGGTAGATAATATTTCTTTTTACATATACCTAATTTTTTACACACACACACACACACATACACACACACACACACACACAGTTGACCTATTTTTGTATCTTATTCTGGTTTATTTATCTTGTCATCAATTAAAGTTTATTGGGTTATATGAATTTGTCTTGAATTTCCTCCTTGTCAGTTTACATCTACATACAACTTCAAATCACTACAAAATATTAGTATTAACAAAGTACTTTACACACAGTAAATCAATTTCTAAGTATTGATGGTGAGTTTTAGTTAGGCTTATTTGTTTAATAGCATATCAACTCCTTATAAGTTATTTAATGCCAAAATTTAATTCTTTGTGAATGTTAGATTGTAGTAGTAAAGTTGGCAACCTTAGTCGAGGGTGACCCGAAGGCTCCCTTTTCAATAGCGACTACACCAAGGTGTAGGAGATGGTGCTACTCCTTTCCCTGGATTGCTCCACTTTACTCTTGATACATACCTTTTATTGCTGAGTGTTAAGAAAGGCGGTATCAAGTACCATTTTTAAAGTATGACGCAACATGGGATTGAACCATTGACGAACACTCTGCTCACTAGCCCAATCTTTTCATTTTTTTTTTAAATTCCACTTTTTTATTTGTTCATCATCATTTAATAGCACACAGTTATATGATATCAAGTATTCCTATCAAATCCTAATAATTTTCAAACAGATCTATTTGACCAATAGATGGGACCCTAACAGATACTACCATTTCAGGTCAGAGTGAAGCTGGAAGTAATGACAATGAAGGGATATATAATACTCTTCAGAGCTCCAGAACTGAAGTTTCACCATTGAATTCAGTTTAGATGAAGGTCTTACCCCTTTGCAGAGGATGCAATTTACATATTATAAGAGAAGGCAAATTGATGGTGAGTTGATAAGTGTTGTTTCCATCAGAGTCAAGTTATAAAGAAACTCCTGGACATACTACATATTTTTCTATACAATGTCCATTTTAGAATCTTTCCTGTCAATTAGCTTTGAACTGCTACTAATGGTAATTGTTACTATAAAGGATAAATATACATAACAGAAAAGAGATTTGCCAGTTTTAATTTTATCTCCTTTATCTGTGATATTATTGATTCCAATGGGCAACACTAAGAATCCCTTCTAGTATATATGAGAGAGAGAAAGAGAGAGCAACTGCTGTAGTGGAGTAATAATTGTAAGCTTATTTCACAGAGTATGACAATTATTGTAGTTTAATCTTTACTGGGTACTTCCCAATTGTGGACTTGACCAAAGATAAGCTTAGTAAATAACACACAGGTGTATACATAATAGGTAGTATACAGCATAAGTGTTGGAAATTAGATAAGGAGCATAACATTTTATCATGAAGTATACACCTTAGCTGAATTCAATATTTTATACAACATAGTCATTAATTATAATGCCTTATATCAATCCAGCTGACCAAAACACAGCGGTGGTAAATATCAATATGAAACAGAAGCCTCTCAAGAGACTTCAGCTAATTTTCAACTTTCATCTCCATTTTCCAAGCTTTCATGGCAGGTTTCATATTTCTAATACTGGCAGCAAGGATCAGCCTTGTATTTTTGGTAAAAGTTTAATTTGTTCTGTAAGCCATTATTCAGAATCCTGTTACCAATATTGGTTGGCATTTCAGTCTGCTTTCAAAGAAAACTCCAGAGATCATGGGTACCAATGTCCTTGCAAAGATATAGCAAAACTGTTGCTATGGAAACACTCAATAAATACTTGTACCACTTTCATTGCTCAATATCTTAATACATCCAATTAATATTTGATGAGGGTGACTGCTTCTCAAGTATTTACATTTGTTTTCAACATTGAGGATAAAGTGGTTGGGGAAGACACCCACCCATATTTCACTTAGTAACCAGAGAAGTTGGTCTACAGTGAAAAATATCTAGAAGGAAATCAAGCACCTCCTGCAGAAATAGTTTTAACATGTGATGTATGTGGTTAAGAAATATGACTTGAAAAATGAAAACCAAATTATAGAAAATAACAATTTATTCATATGATCTTTCACTTTACACAACTTCATCAGATACAATAAAGTTTTTTGTTTTTTTAAATGACAGTTGAGTTGTTGAATTATAATTATGAAAACAAATGCTGAGTATAAGTTGTTTTGGAATTTTTGAAATTTTAATTTGTTTGAAAACTATTTGAAAACCTGATGTTATTTATTAAGTTTTCCTTGGTCTAATACACAGGCCTTCAGTTCATAATAATACCTGCTGTTACTAAATTGTCAACTAGCTAAGTACTGGTTTTTGTTTCTTTGTTAAATTGGATATCAAACTTTGTGGTTAGTTAATACCAAAGCTATCTTTGTTGAAAGACAATAATGATGCTATTCAACCCATAGCTGAGGGGATAAGAGGGTTCACACTTTCCCTAAGGGTATTTGTCCAAAAGTGAGTGTAATAGCATGATCAAAGTTAAACTTGCTGACTATGAGGTTGCAGTCTAGAATATTAGCCACTATGCCATGGAGACTCCCTTCATTTAAGTACTGAGCAGGAAAATTACTGCTTTATCTAACAGCAACTGGTGCTTTCAATGTGACTTGAAAATCTATGTGATTATTGTTATTACTTTAGAATATAACTGCTTTGTCAGTGGGGCTTAGAATACATTGACAGTATCCCTTGCAAAGGGGTAAAATATCCCCCAAAAGGGGTGTCCTGGGTATGACACTAACACACATCTGGTGGTGAGGCTCCAGTTCTGGAGATCTGGGGAGTATGGAGTACCCCTTCATTGTCACTACTCCTAGGCCCACTCTGATACAAAATAATAGTACCTCTTGTTCCTATCTATGGATCAAATAGGTCTGTTTGTAAATCATTTGTATTAAACAGGAATACCTGATGTCATATAACTGTGTGCAAAAAAACTTAAGAAACTACATAAAAATGTATGGAATTCCTTAACCTTTAGACTTAAAATAACCCCAGATGGGTTGACAAGCCATTAAAACCAATCAAATGAAAAATCAATCGATTATATAAATTGTAACTAAATGTTACGATTGACGAGTAAAGTTTAATTGAAGATTATAATTAAAGAAAAATACTGAAGTCATTAAGTCTTCATTTTGTCTTATTGACTTCACTTTAAATTAAACAATACATCTTTCCATGACAAATAAAAAACTCCATTGCCATTTAACAGAACAGCATAGTTTCTGATAAATCTGTGAAAAAATATTTCATATGAATAAACTGTTTACAACAACTTGCTTTTCCTCTATTTACTACCATATTTCTTAACCACATTGTCAGTTATCATTATTCAAAATATTTATAACATGTAATGTATGTAATTTGAAAATGATTGCACTGTACACTACTTCAGATGTCTAAAATTGTTTACTTTTAGAAGTTTGTTCTTTACAGTTTGATGGTTAAATTAAAGAACTAAAATCTGAGTTTTTTTTAGTACTATTACATTCATGTTACTTCTTTAGAATTAGTTTTTGAAAAGAAATTTCTAATCATTACTATAATAATGTTTATCATAATAATGTTTTCTACACCTTCTTATGGTTGCACTTTTAGGCTTCCATAAACTTATTAAACAGTATTTTTTTCTTGTATTACAGAAAAACCATACAACTGTGTGCAAATTATTTATATTAGATAGGAATACTTGATATCACATAACTGCGTACAAAGTACTTTTAAGAAACAACTACACAAAATATGCAAATATAAACATTCTATCTCCTTAAAAAAAAATCACCCTAGACCTAGACATCCTGTTAAAATTGATAAATCAAGCAATCTTATATTTCTAATTATTAGGTATAACCATTGTTTTCAATATAGGGCGTCTTTAAATGGAATAGTTAATTTAGAAAGTTATAAGGGAGAGTCCCCATGGTATACTGGTTAAGATGCTTAACTGACATCATAGTAAGTGAGTTTAAACTCCATTTACACTATTATGTTCTCTTTTGAAGTAATACCCTTAGAAAAGGTATGAACCCCCTTATTCCCCCACCAATATGGGTTAAATAGTACCCCTATTGTTCTACAAGGATAGCTTTGACATAAAATAACTCACCAGGGCTGATATGCCATTAAATGAAAGAAACTAAATCAAATCAAAAATTTATTTAAAAAACTATTCTGAATATTTGCACTCATAGTACACTATTTTGTACCAAAATATTTCAAGTTTATTAAATCTTTTGACTGCACCAAATATTCCATTATCTGTCAGAGTGCCCAAAATATAGCTGTTTGTGCTTAAATCAGATAAAACAAATTCTGTTACTGTTATGCAATGACATTTTAGAAAAAGTTTTTGGAAAATACCACTGACAACACAATCTATCTATAATTTGTACAAGTAATTTGAAACAATACATTGTTTGTGTAAAGGTAACAGTCTTGAGAGACCATCAGTATCTGAAAAACAATTGGAGCATAATCATGCTAGTTACTTACGCAGCTCACAGAAATCCACCAGGAGAGCAGCTCGAGAGTTAAAAATTCCACACCAGACAGTTTTAAAATCTTGTATTAACGGTTGAAAATGATTCCTTACAAACTGCAGTTATTGCAAAGTCTGAGAGTTCAGGACAAAATCACACATTATGATTTCTTTATAGAATTGCCAGAGTGTTGTGGAGATGAATATAGGCTTCTGAAGTGTCTAATTTTCAGTGATTAGCCATCCGTAATTTTCAGTAATAAACTTCAAGTGTTTCTCTACAAAACTGTGTATCACAAGTTTCAATATCTTAAATAGATGCCCTGTTAGCTGAACATAAAATATGTTATCTTTATCCCTTGCATAGGGTTAAAGTCTCCACTAAAATGGGTGTCCTGGGTATGACACTAAACTGTATCTGATAATGAGACTCCATTGAATCATATGGTTTGGTTTGGTTTATTTAACTGCATATCAGCTCTTCATGAGTTATTTAATGCCAAAATTTGATTTATTTCTAAACTATAACTATTTTCCTAATGTTTCATTACACTTTTTTTCATTGCACATTTTTTTTATTAGTCTATAATCATTTATTTGCACACAGTTATATGGTTTCAAGTATTCTTACCTAATACTAATAATTTATACACAATTATATGGTGGGAGTCCCCATGGCATAATGGCTCAAATGCTGGACTATGGCTTTGAAGTAAACAAGTTGCAACTCCAGTCATGCTGTTACATTCACTTTTGGACTAATACTCATGGGAAAGGTATAAATCCCCTTACCCTGCCTCTTCAATCTATGAGTCAAATAATATCACTGCTATTCTACAAGTATGGCTTTGGCATTAAATAACTTATGAAGACTGATCTGATGAAACAAAGAAATCAAACCAGAGAAACCAAAAAATTATATGGCTTCAAGTAATTTTTCCTAGTTTAATACCATATCCAGAACATTTCTTTTTTAAGGGGTCTTACTCTTTTTTAGGGAATACAATCAGCATATTCTAAATCCTGCCAATAGAGTTGTTATTGAAAGAGAGCTTGGGACAATGATTTGAGTTTGTAGAGAACATCTAAAATATGATGGTTCATATCAAAAGGTAAGTTTCAAAGGTGACTTTGACCTAAGGAAAATTCACTAGAATAAATATGTTGAATGCCAAGGGGACTATTTTGAAGAAAATTAATGTTTCATTCATTGATCATTTTTTGTTTTTGTAAATTCAGCTTTAATCTCAACACTTTTTGAACACACCTTGTAGATAATATATAAGAAATTATTAGCAAAGAAATGATATTTTTAATAGAACATATTTTGGTAGTTGATAGAGTAACATGACAAGAACACAATAAAATTTATTATCTGTTGTCCTGGAGAGGAAATTTTTTCAAAATAGTTATATATCGAGTAAACTTTTATCAAATTTGATTTATGTATTTACCCAACCACGAACTAGATGTGACACAAGTTCAGCTTTTAAGTGGAGCATAACTGGTTTGAAGTTTAAGTTTTTTTTCTCCTAGACTGGTTGGCATACCATAACTATGAGTCTACACTACTATTTACCCATAGGTTTTGGGGAAGAAGAGATAGATTCATGCTTTTCCCAATGGCATTTTGCAAAGTGAAACACAAAAGTTTCATCCAGGATTAAAGATGGTCAGCCAAGTTCATTTCCTATGACACCTTTATATTATGCACATCTCCTTTATAAATTTTGTTGCAGGGCTTTGTAAATATTAGAAAATCATATAATAAATAATTATATATATATTATTAATAGATTAGTAAATTACATAATATATAATTATATGTATATTATTAAAAGGATATAAAATTATAATCAAACATAATTACACACGTACGTGTGTGTTGTGTGTGTGTGTGTGTGTGTGTGTGTGTGTGTGTGTGTGTGTGTGTGTGTGTGAGAGAGATATCAAATACAGGATAGAGAAGAGTTAATTCATATAATCATATATGGATTATATTTGAAAACATAATTGGCAGCAACTTATGAATGATAATTTTGGAAGGTTGAAATTCAAACATAATGGAAAAAATTGGAGCAACCTCTTATTTAAAAATTAATGATTTTTTCCCTTATAAATCACAAGTCGACTTATATATGAGTAAATGGGAAATCAATTTTGTAAACTTTGACAAGTTATTTTTTTATACATAAATGTTTATTTTTTTTGTTATTGACCTCACTATTACTTATATGACATCCTGTATATGCATATTGTATATAATTTATAATTTTCATAAATATTCTTTTAGATAAAATTGTTTCAGCTATGATATTAATGTTTTACAATGCTAAAATTGTCCTCTGAGTCTACCAATAATTGTATAACAGGATGAAAAAAATGTCAATTAGGAATAATTGATTTGAAGCATTGGAGTTCCCCTTCCAGTGTTGGAGCTGCATTAAGTGAGAAACAGAAAGAATGCAACTAGTTATTGATATTTGTTGCATTGATTTTTCTTCCTTGCTAAAAACAGAGAATTGCAACAACTTCAGTTTCATGGCTGTTTATATGAGCTAATTTATTGTTGGAGTGTATGATCAGTGAAGGCTATGTTGTATAGGCTTTGATTTCATGTAACATTATATATATATATATACACTTACAATATATATATATATATATATATATATATATATATATATATATATATATATATATATATATATATATATATATATATATTGTAAGTATGTATATATATATATACACACACACATACAATATTTTTTATATACATATATATATATATATTCAATGTTATATACATATATGTATACAATATTTTGTTTTACATATTTACATATATACATATTTTGACAATATCATATATACATATATATTCATACAATATTATATTGTATTACATTGTATATATATTATATATATATATATAAACATACATACAGTGTTACATACACACAGTGTTACATACATACAATATTATGTTGAAAACAATATATATATATATAATTACAATTTTCTCTGATATGTATACTCACATACACACATAAAGTTTGACCCTAAGCCATTTGATTCTTGCTTGGCAGAACCCAAATCATACACTTGGTTTAATAGCTGTTTTTCATCTTCCTTCCTATCTTCTCTTCTCTAGGTGGACATTTCTCTTCTCACTTTTTGTCTTTCAATCAATCCTTCTTTGCAATCTTTTCCTTTATTCATTTAACCAACTTCAAGCACAATAGAATGGTTTTCAATCCGTCAAAATTATTCTTCTGACTTGCCTTTCTTACTTTTTGACATTTAATTTTTCTTTTTTCTTTCTTATTTTTTCTTTGTTTATAGTTTTATTTCTCCTAGCAGTATTTACCCATAACACATATGGGTTTTAAGATGGTTACTCATGTTCACAAAATACTTTGTGTTAAAATCTTTTATTTGATAATGCTGAATACAACTATCACTTTCAAAATCAAATATCCCAAATGTTTTAGTTTGAAAGAAACTCTGGATAGACAACATTGCTTGTGATATTTTTATTCTCCTTGTTTGATAAAATCAAAATCAAAATTCCATATTCATTGAGTTACTTACCAATATATATATATATATATATATATATATATATATATATATATATATATGTGTGTGTGTGTGTGTGTGTGTGTGTGTGTGTGTGCTGTATGAAAATTACTATTATTTCTTTGGAAAATTTTTTCTTTTTGAGAAAAATAAGTTTAAAATTTGAAATGAATGAAAGGGGTCTAAAGTGGGGGTTTGGTATACAATCTATGTATAATGCTATCTTTGCCCTGACATTGTATCCATTTTTATGACAGCAGACATGACCTTACTTCAAAAAAATTTAAATTAAAAAAATCAAGTATAGTTTTCGAAATTAGGGGCTCATAAGACTATAAAACTGAGCTCCAAGTTGTAAAGAAAAAGTAAGTACAACTTTTTTTTTAAGCTTCCCTGATTTAATGAAAAATATAATGTACATATATGTTTGCATAAAATCATACAAAGATAAGGGTCAAGTTTAACCATGTACGTCTATTATGAATTGGACATCTGCTGTCATAAAGATGGGTATGAAATCAGGGTCCAGTCTAGAATTATACATACATTGTAAATCAAGCTCTTACTTTAGAGCCCTTTCACTCGCTTTGACTTTTAAAGGAAAAAATTTCTAAAAGAAATTATGGTATTTTAGAGATGGTATATTAAGCAAATAAAACTACCCTGAAAATAATTTTTATACAAAAATAAATACCTTATCTAGGATTTTGGAATTTTCATTTTTTCAATAATTAATTTTTTCAACTAAGGAGAGCAAATTCTTCTTAGACTTTGAAAGTGTTAACTATAGATTCATTAAAGGAGTTTAGCACAAAATTCTTTATGATCATCAATGACCAACTTAAAACCTTTATGTAATACTAGTAAGAACTGTTAGTTATTAAAGATTGAAAACATTATTGCTTACAGCTTTGAAAATGACATCAGTCTTCTTTGAATGTTATTCATCTAATTGCAGATCATGGCATTAAATTTTGGGATTGCTTAACTTTTTATTGACATAAGAAGTATTTTTATTTAAGAGTATAAAAGTCAAATAATCATGGCTTGTTAAAGTTAAAAATCTTTTCAGGAATGATTCTAATAATTCCTTGAAATTTAGTGGAAATTTGACCCAAAATGGCTGACAGACATTTGGTGAATTATAATGAGATTCTCCCATTCTGTCTCCTCACCTCCACTCTCAGACAAACACCTGACACCCTGACCTTTGAGTTGGGATTAAAGTGTGGTATGTGTTCATCACTCTCAGCCATGATACAGCAAAATAAAAATGAGCGAAGAGATTGGTTCTGGGGATTTTGAGGGTAGCTGCTACATCTCTCTCATTGCAAAAAAAAAAGGGAGAGTTAGAGTAGTCTGATACCCATGTGACAATGAAGGGGAATACTGAGATAGTTTTGGCTTTGCTCATACCCTTACACATGAAATCCTTATCAAAACTGCCTCTCCACCCCAAGGAAAAGTAGTTAGATATTAACCATTCTGACTCCTTCCTTCCTTTTTTCCTTCCTTCCTTCCTTCCTTCCTTCATTTTTTAATTATCCCTTTTCTGCATTGTTTTAATCTCTCTCTCCCCCCCCCCCTCTCTCTCTCTCTCATTCATCCTTCAAGTTTAGCTTTATTTGCTTTTATTCTTATACATTTTTCCTTTTAACATTATTTTTATGCTTTTACAGTAGTTTAGTATTTTCTTGCCTTTTTGATTCAAACTTATGATGATTTATGTTTGATACTACCACTACTAATGTTGCTACTGATATAAATACAGTCAGTTTGGAACTGAGAGTATGATTACTTGAGTAAAGCTTCTAAGTAGTTTTGATCAAGCTAACTTTTGTGCAAATATCCATATTTTTTCATGTTTTACTTCTACTCTTTCTTTCTTTCTTTCTTTCTTTCTTTCTTTCTTTCTCTGATATTTCCTCTTTTTCTATCTTTCCTTCTTTCTTTATTTCATTAATTTCCTGTCCATTACTTGATCATTTATCATACTTTCCCTGTTTTTTTATTATTTAGAACATTTTTCCAGATTTTTATTACTTTGCATGTACACATTTATGTAGTTTTGTATGTGAGTGTATGCATTTAGTTTTCTTTGTGTGAGTGGCATGTAGTGTCACAGGGCGTGAACTCTGACTTAATTATTATACAAAAATTTCTCTGGGGACTTAGGTCAGAGAAATAGCCACTCATCTTTTTAACATTTTCTTTCATATTTTTCATTCTTAGTTGCTTTTTATCAAAACTTAACTGGGTAGTTATTTCTAAAAAAAAAAAAATGATAAATACATAAAAATAATTTTTAAAAAATCCAATTAATTCTTTTTTTTAGACATTTTTAAAAGCTTTCTATCAAATATGATTTGCATTTAAAAATACTATATTTCCATGTTAGAGTTTATTTTATCTTATTTTTCTGTTAAACAAGATAATGGCATTTCTACATTAAATGGCAAGCCTCTGAAATTAGTAGACCAGTTCTCATACCTTGGTAGCAATATCTCATCTAGTAAAAGCGGTGACAACCTGTGCATCGAAAAGGCATAGACTGCTATTAACAGATTATCAGTCATATGGAAATTTGATCTCTCCATTAAAATAGAATGGGAATTCTTCCAAGCTGTGGCCATGTTGGAGCTGTGGTATGGTTGCACCACATCACCAGGACTCTAACAAAATGCATGGAGAAAAAGCTGGATGGGAACTACACAAGAACACTGTGAACAAATCCTGGAAGCAGCACCAAACAAAACAGCAGTTGTACAGCCAATTGCCTCTCATCTCACAAACCATCCAAGTAAAATGAACATGACATATGGAGCACTGATGGAGAAGCAGGGATGAACTCATAAGCAGTGTTCTCCTATGGTTTCTTACATCTAGACCCACCAGTGTTGGCCAACCAGCGAAGTCTTAAATTCATCAGGTCTGTGAAGACACTGGATGCTATCTAGAAGAACTACTAAGAGAGATGGCTGGCAGGGATGAATGGCAAGAAAGAGTCAAGAGAACCTGTGCTATGAACATGACTAGATAATGATGATGATAAAAATTTGATAAGTGACTATTCCACAGAAATACATTTATCTATATAGAAAAGTTATTATTTTTAGAATTTCAATGATATTTTATAGAGATTACATAAATTTAAATAAAGAATAGAAGTTGATTGATTTCAACATTTCCTGGTCTGTCCACAATGTTTGATTTTTTTTTACAAAATCCCCAGTTCATAAGTTTCCCATTAGAGTTCAATAACATTATTGAAGAAACTCAATATTTTTGATGATGGTAGGTGTATGGCACTCATCTAGCATGCTAAGAATATATACCCTTGGTAGAATACAAGGTAGAAATGCAATAGTATGAAAATTACATATCACAATTATCATGATCAAAAGCATCATGGCTATAACTGTATTATCATATTATTTGGGAAATATGAAGAGAATATTTTAAAAAAAATGTATAATGCACAGGAAATGTATTTTTTTGAGTGTGAGTTAAAGGAAATTGTTATTCACACACAATGGCAAAAATTTGTCTGACAAAAAATAATGTGACTGGCACAAAATTCAAGGAGAAATCCAATATTTAAGCACCATTTTCCAGAGGTGGCCAATGTTGGCATATGTTCAGCATTAATTCTTTTCAGAGAGAGAGAGAGAGAGAGAGAGAGAGAGAGAGAGAGAGAGAGAGAGAGAGAGAGAGAGAGAGAGAGCTCACATACTAAAATTAAGTTTAATTTTGTTTTGTTTTGGTTTGGTTTGGTTTGTTTGTTTAATGGCTTATCAACCTTCATGGGTTACTTAATGTCCAAGCTATCCTTGTAGAAAAACAGTAGTGGTACTATTTAACCCATAGCTGGGGAAGAAAAAGGGGTTCATACCTTTCCTGAGGGTATAAGTCCAAAAGTGAATGTAATAGCATGATTAGGCTTTCCCGTTTAGCTATGTCCTCAGATTGTGTAATAGATAAGGTAATAAATCTTAACTAAACATTATTCTGACATCTTTAAACAAAAGTACTCTACACATTTATCACTTAATTTGCAAGAAGAGATTTTTTTAAGTCATCAAAGTAAACAAAAGAAAGAAAAGATCAGAAAAAGGAATCAGTTTTTTATACCTTGTTACTGGTAATGTTAGCAATGATAATTTTTCGAATGATATTACTAAGCACCAATAATTTTATCACAGTTTACCATAAAACCAAGAACCATTGCATCACTAATACAAGGTATATCTAGTGTCCTGTTGTTGTGGTTTAGAATATACTGACTGTAGAGGAGTAAGAACCTCACCCCTCCAAAAAAGGGGTGTCGTTGTTATGACACTAAACTACATCTGAGGGTGATGCTCCATTTTTGGGGCTCTTGGGAATGTGGAGCACTCCTTCATTGCCATTACTCCTTGGTCCACTTTGTTCAAGAGTGATAGTACCTGATAGAATTTCATTTATGAGTCGAATAAAACTATTTAAAAATTATTTGTATTCGATCAGGCCATGTGCAAAAAAAACTCTTATGAAACAAATACACTAAAAAAGTAAATCTGTGTATATATTGAATGCAATTCTCTAACCTCTAGACATAAAATAACCCAAGATGAGGCGACATACTGTAAAAATCAATCAATCAATCAATCAATCAAGATATGTCCGACAAGAAACCAAACTCTTAAAACAGCCTTGCTCATGACTGAAATGTAGCCGTGGCCTTAACTTTTGCATTAAAAAATTCATTACACCATGTTGCTTAGTATTGGAGCTACATGTGCAAGAGATGATGCAGTTTCTGTTTTATGTCATACTATTACTCTTTGCAAAGGCATGAATCCAACTCTTCTGTCTCCAACTATAGATAAATAACAGGGAAGACCAAGTTCTTTAGTTTTAGTAAGGCAACCAGTCTAGGAGAAGGAAAACCATGAATTCAAACCAGTTGTACTCCACTTAAAAAACTGGACTTGTGTCACATCCTACTTATGGCAGAGACGTCGTGTGAATGCATACATGTGATACAGTGAATGTATATGTAATGGGCTTGTCATTTTTTTTTTAGTTGGACAATAGAGGATGTCAGAAATTGTTGCTGAAACTAGGAAACTCTTTTATGCAGACTACAAGATGCCTATGAAGAGGATTATTTGATCCATAAGCAATGTCACAAGTGGGTAGCACTTTCAAATTAAAAAGAGCATCCACCAAAGTTGATCCCAAATCTTGATGACTTTACATGTTAACAAATAATGATTACATTGAGAATTTTTGGCAAACACAAAACAATTCTTGTTTTCTAGCTACCTTACTCTCCAGATTTGGCCCCTGTAGACAATTTCTGGTTTTCAAAGTGGAAACCTACTCAGAAAGTTTTCAAATTTTAGATGATAGAAGAGATAGAAGAAAATCCACAATGAGACCTGTATATTATCCTTCAAAATGACTTTTAGAATGTATTTTAGAATTAGAAAAAACTGGGAATAGTGTATCATCATTGATTTTGTTTATTTTTTAATGGCATAATAACTCCTTATAGGTTATTTAATTCTGAAATTTGATTTATTTGTACATGTTTGATTGTAATCATAACTCTATTATTTTCAATATTCCATTGTATCTTTTTAAAGGTTGAACTTTTTTTCATTAACCTATAATCATTTATTTGTACACAGTCATAGTTTCATATATTCCAATCCAATACTAATAATTTTTAAACAGATGGGATGCTAACAGATACAACCATTTTAAGTCAGAGTGGATCTAGGAGTAATGGCAATGAATAGGTACTCCACACTCCCAAGAGACCCAGAACTAGAGCCTCACAACCAGATGCAGTTTAATATCATACCCAGGACACCCATTTGAAGTGTGGGATATATTCTATATAGAGTGTATTATCTGTGCAATGGACTATTTTGGAGAAGACAAGATTATTGCTTTAGCAAAAATCTTACTACAATGAGCCATTTTTGCTATTATGATCATCATCATCATCATCATCATATCGCGCTGGTAGCACGGATATCCCTGACCCTCTCTCGCCACTCCTCCCTATCGTTCATCACCCAAGGTAGGTCTTCAGGACAACATCCTGTATCCTCACATAGCTGCTGAATGTACGTTCGAGCTGGTCGTCCTGCTTTTGCGTGGCCATGTGTGGGGATCCATAAGAGTACATCTCTTATGAGTTCATCTCTGCTTCTCCAGCAGTGTCCTGCATGTCTGGTTCGTCTAACTTGAATAGTTTTCGTGATAGGGGGCAGGTGGCCGTACAGTTGGTGTCTTGTGGGGTGTTGCTGCCAGGACTTGTTCAGGATTGCATGCAGTATTCTTGTGTAATTGCCATCTAGCTTCTTCTCCAGTCGTTTTGTTAGCGTCCATGTAGTGCAGCCATATAGCAGTATCGATGTGACCGCTGCCTGGAAGAAACTGCGTTTCATTTTATCGGTTAGGTCTGATTTCCATATAATCGATAGCCTATTGATAGCTGTCCATGCTTTCGTTAACCTCGTTTCGATGTCCTTTTCGGTTGATTCGACGCTGCTTCCTAGGTAAGTGAATTTGTCTACTAGTTTAAGTGGGGTTCCTTCTAGAGTGGAGATGTCCCCCGTTTGGTTATAGCACATATATTCCGTTTTGTGTGCATTAACATAGAGGCCTATGCTTGCTGCTGCTCGTTCCAAACTATGCAGAAGTGTTTCGGCTTGGTCAGGTGTATTTGCCAGTATCGCTATGTCATCGGCGTAGTCGGCATCGGTAATTGTTGTTGCGGGGTATCTTCTGCTTCTTTTCTTCGTCAGTTTGAAGCCATTCTCTTTGATTTTGTCAATCGATGTTCTAAGTACATAGTCTAGACAAATGATAAAGAGGTACGGGGCCAGCGTGTCCCCTTGTAGTACTCCTGCTACAATATCAAAGTATTCTGTGTCTCCATCCGGTGATCGTACTTTTACTTTAGTGTTTCTATAGAGAATCATTATTGCCGCATCGGTTTCTTTAGGTATGCCGTACACTAGTAGGATTTGTTCCATCTTTCCTCTGTGAATGGAGTCGAAAGCCTTGGTAAAGTCGACAAATATTAATGTCGCTTGTAGGTTCTTTGCCCGTACACCTTCAAGGATTCTGCAGATGGTTA
The DNA here is from genome assembly GCA_963585895.1 of Sepioteuthis lessoniana. NCBI lineage: Eukaryota > Metazoa > Mollusca > Cephalopoda > Myopsida > Loliginidae > Sepioteuthis > Sepioteuthis lessoniana. The sequence continues at coordinate 60,433,382 of OY757915.1, forward strand.
ATATTTGTGAGGTCATGGATCTATTTCTTCGGAAGCCATTTTGGTTTTTTCTAAGTATGTTGTCGATTTTGGGTTCTATTCGGTTTCGTAGTAGGGCATTGTAGATTTTGGCAGCTATGGATGTAAGTGTTATGCCTCGGTAGTTTTTGGCTAATCCGAGGTCCCCCTTTTTAGGGAAGGGGAGTATGCATCCCTTCATCCATCTATCTATCGGATTTTGATTGTATACTGCGTTGCAGTGTCGGAGCTGTATGTCGTCGAATTGTCTGGTCTTCCATACTTCCGGGGGAATTTCGTCCAGCCCTGCAGCTTTCCTATTTTTAATTTTTCTGAGAACCGAGTCGAGTTCTTCTTGTGTGAACGGTCCTAGTTTAATGTCTAATTGTTTGCTAATTATTTTGGTGATTAGTTCATGCGTTATTTTTGGTGGGTTTCCAAGTAAGTTTTCGAAATGCTGTTTCCACAGTTTTATTCTTTCTTGTTGGTTTGCTGCTTTAAGTTTTGGTTTGGCTGTGTTCTTTCTTCTGCTCACTTCGTTTATTGTTTGCCAGGCTATTCTAGATTGTCTATCTTCCACCGAGTCTCTAATCTTATCTATCTGATTTTAAATGTATTCTGTCTGTTCCTTTATATATATGCCTGCTAATTGATATTGTGCCGTTTTTAGTTTTAAGGCATTTGTGTTTGTTGGGTTTTTTCGATAGTTTTTGGAGGCTGTTTTCACTAGTGCACGTTTTTCTCTCACCGCTAAAGTTTCCCATGGGACTCTATATTTAGTTTTAATTTTTGTTGGAATGTATTTTGCTGCTGCCTCGAGGTGTGCATTGACAAAATTTTCGTATTCGTCGTTTGGTGTACTTTTTTCCGTCTTTTCTTGTAGTGTTTCGAATCTGTTTCTTAATTCTAATACGTATTTATCTCTTATATCTTTGTTGTTTAATAGGGCCCAGTCATAGTGTTTGGTGGTCGCTGTTCACTTGGCGTTTTTCGTAGGCTTAACCGTATTTTCGCCGTGATTATTCGGTGATCGGTGGACACACCCTCAAAAGAGGAGTATGCCTCGCAATACAGTGCACTATTTTTCCATTTCTTGTTTATAAGGACGTAGTCTATCTGAGCTTTAGTATTGTTTGCGTACGTGTATGTCCATAGTTTGCCCTCTCTTTTTTGGTAGTTTGTATTGAGGCATGCTAATCTATTTTCTATCATGAAATCTGTTAGATGTTGCCCATTCCTATTTGACGTGTTGTGGAGGCTGTATTTGTTGTTTCCGTTTTTCCCGATTTGGGCATTCATGTCTCTGTCAATGACTAACATGTTGTGTTTCGGGATGCTACGCACTAATGAGGATAACTCATCGTAGAAGGTGACTAGTTCAGTTTCTTCACTAACATTGGTGGGGCTGTAGCATGAGATGATTGTTGCTCTGGGGTTTCCGTTAAATGTAGCTGCCATCATTCTAGGTTGTATTTTCTCAACTCTATTAAGCGTTTTTAATGCTCTAGGTCCTATAAGTAATCCTACCCCTCCTACTGCGGTGTTGACAGAGTTTTTCCATGCGGATACAGTGGCGAGCGACCAGCCATTGCCAGTTTCGTGATATTTGATATCTTCGGTGTGCGTGTATCTGTGTTCTTGTATGCATATTATGTCTATCTAATGTTCTTCGGCCGATGCGATTAGCTCTGGGAGTTGTCCTATTCTATTTAAGGTTCTTACGTTAAATGTGGCTATTTGTAGTGTTTGCTTGCATTTTAGTAGTTTTGATTGTTTGAGCTCTGTAGCTGATTTTTCAAACACTGAGGCCAGGGCTCCAACCTCAGCAGGACGCGCCCCTTTTTTACCCGCGCGAAGAGCGATGCGGTTTGTGTATGTGGTTTGAGTGTGGGTCATGGTTATCTTTCGATGGCTGTTTTATTCTCTTCTATAGAAGCCACTCTTATAGAGGAGCAGCAGTAGTTCCCCGATCGAACTAACGATCCTGAGCATAAAGTTGTCAAACTCACGTCCAGGACCCGTTTAGGTATTGAGTTTGGTAGTCCATGGGTTTATTCAAATACCTTTACGTACATCATGCTGCTTCCCATGTGTACGCAAAAAAAAAAAAAAGGGGGGGGGTAATTTTGGTTTAAGTTTTAAGTTTTAAGTCTTAAGTCCAAGATTAAGGTACTTTCGTATGACTTTCACTGGTACTGACTTTTGCTTTTTTTTTTTTTTTTTTTTTTTACTACAGTTGGGAACCTAGCAGGCTTCAGGAATTATAGAGCTTAAAAAAAAAATTTTTTTTTTTTTTTTCCTTTCTCTTGGGGGGGGGGGCTGTGGTAGCATTACGTGTTTTAGGCTTTTTCTTTTTCTTCTAAACTACTGTTAGGGCTTTCTTTACGAATTTTTAAATTATATTATAGAAGAGATTCAAAAACATTCTGCCTTGTTCGCTGACATTTGGAAAGACTAACATCAATTTGGCTTTATAGTAGAGTAAGCGTGTCTTTACATTTAAAACGCATAGTTTAAGCATTATTTCACAAACAAAATACAGCATAACATTTTGTAAAATTCAGGATTTTAAATTGATAGGACTTAAAGACATACTGACCAATATTGATATATTTCTTCCAGTTGGCTCTTGAGTTCAAATGCTTCTTCGTTTTGACTTTTATTTACTACTGAAATTTTAGGTAGCTTTGGAGGCGGTCTACTAAAAACCAGATCCTTATGATATGAATATTGTAATTTAGGGCTGCTTGGTAGTAGTTTTCAACTATTTCAGCATCATCACAATGCATTTAAAAAAAGGGCCATTTTTTGGTTTAATTCATTCTTTTATCCAGCAGTGGCTTTCAGTCCCATTTTTGATGTCAATTGATTTAGGTGCCTTATCAACTATTGTGCATTACAAATGTGTAATACAAAGATGTAAGTTGTATAAAGTAAGGTTGAAAAAAGGAAAACTATTTTATTGAAAATTACCAAATGTGACTTACACCTGAGGAAGTTGGAAGAGTATACTAGCCTAAATATAATGATTAAAAAAATATGAGGATGTTAAATTCTAATAATTCATAGACTAAAAAGAATACTTCATTTCTAAACTTCAGAGGACATTTTAGGTTGATTGGTTTTAAAACATATCAACCCTTGTAGGTTATTTAATGCCAAATCCTATTCATACATTTATATTGAATATCTATGAGTTGTAAATGAATAGTTTGTTGTTAATATTTTAATCGAGCTAGAGCTCATTTGTTTGCACATGGATAAATGTTTTCAAGTATTGCTATCTAATACTAATAATTCTATTTAGTATTAATCATTTATTTGCACACAGTTAAATGGTTTCAATTATTACTATGTAATGCTAAAAATTCAACATCAGTCATTTGTTGATATTCACTTAAATGGTTAAACAGTTCTATTTGAACCATAGATGAGACCCTAACTGGTACTATCAATCTGGGTCAAAGTAAATCTGGGAGTAATAGCAATAAAGGAGTACCCCACATTCCCCAAAACTCTTGAACAGGAGCCTCACTTTCATATGCAGGACACAGGAAACACTTTAGAAATGGGTGATTCCTTTATATCAGATTGTACAATATAAATTTACAGATAAAAATAATCATATCATTCCAATCATTTTTTTGCTAATTGATAAGAATATTGAAGAACAAAAATCTTCATACAGTTGCATTTAATCATTTTGTAAACCATAATGCTTGAAACAGCAGTTTCTTGTCTAACACTAAAGTAACATGGTTGATACAAATAAGATGAAAAATCATTAATGATAAACTGTGTAATTTTCCTGTAGAACGCAACTATACAACTGCGCCGAAGAAACTGTCCAGAACTGGAATTTATCTTTGTTGATGACTATTCCATTCATCTCGCATAGTGATAAGTAGTCTAGGGTATGGTAGAAGGCGTCTTTCCTGTTGGTGTTATTTGGAGGCCTCCGAATTGGACTACGTCTTGGCAGACTGAGTGTAGGCAGTGCAATATTTTCTTTCTTAGGGGCTTTGGTATTACAAGTTCTTGGAATGGTAGCATTATAGGGCTTAATGAGTATGCCCATGCTACTTGGTTGACAAGCCCGAACCAGGACCTAGCATCTGTAATGTTTTTAGGGCTTGGGAAGCTGGAAATTGCATTCAGCTAGTTGTTAGAAGGATACAACAGACATACTCACAACCTATGCCCATTACAAGCCGGTGACACAGTGACCATTCAAAACCCACTTAATCGCCGGTGGAACACCACAGGAAAAATAATCTCCGCTCTACCTGAGCGTCAATACAAAATCAGGGTTGATGGCTCCGGAAGAATCACACTTAGGAACCGTCGCTTCCTCAAAAAGTGCAATCTCAAACCTACACCAACCCCGATACCAAGTGCGACACTAGGACCAACAATCCCGTCAACTGATGCTACAGTCACACATCCCCCATTGTCTCCCTGTGATAGCACATACACAGCAACCAGACCCCAACAACAAACCACACATATATCCCCACGACTTCGATCATCAAGGATTCCCCGAGCTCTCTCTAGGTTACTACCACACAACAAACCAGGCATAAAAGAGAGACACACCTCCCAAGCAACCTGGCCCACCCGTGGGGGGGGGGGGAGATGTAGAACGCAACTATACAACTGCGCCGAAGAAACTGTCCAGAACTCAATTATCAACACCTATCCTGAGTTCTTCAACGCGGACCCGAGCAAACTACTAGACATGCTTGAGGTTTTGGTCACGATGAAGTCCAATCCCATTGTACATAGAATCTCATTTTCGTCCATTGCACAAGGCGATGGTGAGCCCGTCGGTGATTACCTGATTCGACTGAAGTCAGGAGCAAGGGATTGCAACTTTATATGCCCCAACTGTGACCACGATTTATCCGGCATATACGTCAAGGATCAGTTCATCCGGGGTATAGCCAACGATGCTCTACAGGCAGACTTGTTGGCTAAAGCAGGATCGCTGGAGACCCTAGAACAAAATGTGAGCCACGCCCAAGCGTGTTTTAATACACAAACAAATTAGGAGATAATTTTGCCAGTCAAAATGAGAAAACAAATGAGTTATAGATTGCAAGGTACTCAAGAAACTAATATAATTAGCCATCTATATAAAAAAAGGATACTAAAAAAACGGATATTCACAAAACTAAAAGAATTAGCCATACATTCTTTTAAACTTGTCACAAATAGAAAATGATACAAATTATATAAAATAAGATTTCATTTTTTCTTTATAAAACAAAATGCTTGAAAAATAAAGTTCATTTAAGTTTTTTAAATCTTCTTAAAGGCCACTTCAAGCAATCCTAAAACTCAATGTCAAGTCATATCTTATAGAATTTATATTATAATTAATTTCGAATAAATTAATGAATAGATAAGGGGAAGTAATCTCTTATTAGCATTTAATAATTATCTCTATTGAGAAATTATAATGATCAAGGTGCGCATGAATGCTAATCCCCTACACACTTTTATCATTATTAAGTAGTAAGCTGGACTGAAAATTGCTTTATTCTTGAGAGCATTTTAATGCCATTGAGCTAAATCTCACTACGATGTGTCATTTCTGCTGTGCTATGGTAAAATACATACAAAAATTGGATCATTATAATATATATTTGCTTAAGGTTACCAAAGTTATTTATTAGGTTCATTAATCAAATTTATATAAGAGTTATCTGAAAAATAACTGAATTGCAATAACAGTGGAACTTCAACAGATATTTTGTAAGTCTAAGACCTAAGGGAAAAATAATCTTTTAAAAACTACTCACTTTGGAAAATTGTGGTTCAATTTGGAATTTTACATTTTGTTTATTCACTTTTTTAGAGTTACCTAGCAGGCAAGTGTATGCGGAGTGTTCCACAATATATTTTGTATTTGAACATTTTGTCTTTTTTTTCTGTTAAAAGCAGAAAAAATCATGACTGAAGAAAAGAAAAAGAAAATGATGATACTTTTGAAATAATGATACTGTTAATGATAATTATTTTATTTTTGTTTATTCATTTTCCAAATTTACCTTGCAGGCAAGTGTATGCTGAGTGATCTACAATATATTTTGTATTTGAACATTTTGTCTTTTTTTTTCTATAAAAACCTGAAAAAAATCATGACATAAGAAAAAAAAGAAAATGATGATACTTTTGAAATAATGATACTGTTAAATTAAAGCTATAATTATTTTATGTTTTATTTATTCATTTTCCAAATTTGGCTTGCAGGCAAGTGTATGCTGAGTGTTCCTCAATATATTTTGTGCTTTTATTACAGTCAAAAGCTGAGAGAAGAAGAAAAAAGGAAGAAAATAATGATTCACTTGAAATAATGATACTGTCAAATCAAAGTTATAATTATTTTATGATTTCAGTTACAAAATTATCTAATTACATTACCTAGTGTATTATACACTTACCTTCAAGCTATTAAGCTGTTAGGTTGTAAACTATGACATTTTTGTCTTTGTCTAATACTCTTAGAATATGTAGCCATTGAAACTGAAATTTCAAATTGAAAAACCAACACCTGAAGTTACTTCCCTTGGTTAGACATTCTGCTAAATAGAAATCAGATAATCAAGCTGAGCACAAACAAAGACCTTGTTCAATTATTGAGTTGCAAACTGGATTGGAAATTGCTTTATTCTCAAAGAACATTTTAAAGGTATTGTGCTAGCAAAAACTTTTCTACAATGTACTGTTTTTACAATGTTATGGTAATATAAATCCAAAAATTGGATCTTATTGATGAAATTTATCCATCTCTCCATGTGAAAAATTAGACACAAGCTTATATTTTGTATGAGGAATCGTATGTATGCATAGAATTTCTAGAAATTCTGACCCTGTTAGCATCTTCTTTTTTGGGATGTATAGAATACACATTTTTTTATCCTTAAGATAATCAACCCCAGAAACAGAATAAGAACATTCTAGAAATTTCAGATCAAAATCAAATTAACGTTGAAGTTACATTTTTATATTTTTCAACAATTCAGCTAAAAACACAGAATAAGAACATTCTAGAAAATCCACCTCAGAAACTAATTAACTGAAAAATATTTAGACTCTAAAACAAATCAGTAAATATACGAATCTGATTGGTCAAGAAATGTCTGCGCACTTGAATTTTAGGACCTGCAATAAAACTTAACAATATCCTATTTTTTGATCCACTTAAGTGACCCCAAAAAGTATAAATAACGAAGAATTTAATTAACTTGGTCATTCATTCCTTCCACTGCCAAAAGTTCATTCCTTTGAATTCCCATCAAACACAGGACACGGCAAAGAAACATGCGACCTTCTTTTACCAACTACCAGATGCGACATGTTGTTGCCAAAGATCATAATAAAATGCACGTGCAGACTTAAGAAAATAAAGACCCATACTTACAGTCCATCACTTATATACACACACACATACCCATGTATGTAAGTATAGCTAAAATTTTTATTCTCCTTACTTCGGCCAACTATGGACCCATTTATTTAATAGACTTTACTAACACACGGGCAAACAATCCTATTTTCATTCAACTGGCCACAACTGTATTTTCTACAAAGGCCGCTCATACACAACATGAACATTGTATTTCTAATTATTTTTATCCTGTTTGTTATGATCATTAAATTGTTTGTTTCTTAATGTTCATTGTTGTCATATTCTATTTGTTTATGTACTTGTAAAATTTGTGTAGTATTTGTAGGAATTAAACCTGAAAGTAATACCTGTAAATTACAGAAGATACTTACTCCCACTACAGATGCCTCAGACATCAAGGTTTGATCCTGCCTCTTCCCCATTAAGTAGAGGTGCTGTTTGAGGAAACTGGATTTTGAATTCCTTTGTGTATCAAGATTTGAAGAGTGAGAAGAGATTGTATAGATTCATACACTGGGTTTTGAAAGATTTGGATTGTAGTAGATGCTTATAATCAGAACACGTAAGTATTTGCAAACAATACAGATATAAAATGTCACAGTAATTTTAATATGGATATGAGTAGCATTTGGTAATTATTATTGGCCTAAAAGAAATACTGAGATAATTAGAAACTAAGAATCAGGCTCTAAGGAATTCTTACATTTTGCCATTATTTTATTCATTAACTCTGGTTGCCAAAAAATCAGATAATTGGGAATTGGTGATGAAAAAGAAATGGAAATAATCTAATATACTATGAGAAAAAATATTACAAGCTTTTTGCACCATTAAATAATGATAAGAACTTCAATAAATTATTTCATGGACAGTACCAGTTACAGAAAAATGTTAAAAAATATGGATTTAGTGACAAAACTCTATAGATAATTAATACGACAAGTATGAATAAAGATAATTAGATAAATGATTAAGCAAGGACATAGAGGAATTGCAGATTAAGAGAAAACAGAATTTGACTCTTTCTATCACCACTTCATAAAATCTAGTTTTGAATTCTGGCACAATATTTGAAAAGTATTTAAAGAATCTCTTATTTGAAGACATGTAGTATTATTATTAATAACCAAAACTGAAAACTATTAATAATATGAATGTATGATATATTCTATAAGAATGTAAATATACTGATTAGTATAAGGATATTGAGATTGTCTTGCATGATTCTTTCAAGCTGCTTTGAAAATCAGTATTTGAAATATGGCAATTTACTGGTGATTAAACACCAACTATAAATGTTGATTGTCCAGTCGGCTGGGGCTGTAGAATACACAGACTGCTTCTCTGCAGAGGGGTAAGACACTCCCAATGAGTGTCCTGAGTATGACACTTAACAATCTGATGGTGAGGATCCAGCAATGCTGGAGCTTTGGGGAATTGCAGAGCACCCCTTTATTGCCATCGCTCCCAGGTCTACTCTGGCCCAGAGTGGTAACATCTGATAGGGCCCAATGTATGGGTTAAATAGAACCAACGGTATACTTATGCTAAACTGAATTGTTTGATTAAACTGAATAGGTCAAAATAGAAATATTTTTGACAATTAAACCGTACTTACATTTAAACTGCGTGCTTATGCTAAACTGAATTATTTGATTGAACTGTTTTTGACATTGAAACTGTACTTACACTAAACTGAATTGTTATACATAAGTGCTTGAATAGTTTGAAATTTTTTTGAAAATTAAACAGTGTACTCATGCTAAACTGAATTGTTAGAAATAGAACTGATTATTTACATAAAAATGGATTTGGCGTTAAATAACCTACAAAGGTTGATATGCCATAAACCCCAACAAACCAACCAACCTATAAATGTTGAAGACAAACAAACAGATATTTTAATCAGTGGGCTGTAAAATTAGGTTCATATATATATATGTGTATATATATATATATATATATATATATTATCGTTTTGGGGCTTTAGAGAGTGCTTTATATTTCAAATAGCTTAACTATTATATCTATTTTATCAGTAAGCTCTCAGTATCCTGGCAAATAGTTTTAATGCTATCTCATCTTTTCAAACAAGGGAAAAGATAAGTGAAAAAAAAATCTGAAGAGACATTAAAAAGTTTGTTATATTTTATAGAGTACACATATATATATATATATATATATATATATATATATATATATATATATATATATATATATATATATACAGTGTGTGTGTGTGTGTGTGTGTGTGTGTGTGTGTGTGTGTTTTGGATGGGTATAAGTTTATATATTTACATATATATGTTGGGATGCAGGAGTGTTTTTAAATGGAGACATTTTCAGATGTTTTCACAGAACTACATTTTGCATCCTTTATTTCTGTTAAGAAGTGGAAACTACAACAAGGTGAATTACATGAATGTTGCTCTAGCTTGTGCATTTTGATGATGTTTTCATGTATGCTGCTTTCTTGATTTTTCTCACTTTGCAATGGCGTTCAAGTATGAGTCAGACTAGCATGAAATTCAACACATTGTAGAGTCCCCTATTGTAAAGAAAAAAGTTTTTACTCTTTGATGTACCGAGGATAAAAATATAGTATCTGTTGGCTCTGTATAGGATCATATTGTCACTCTGATTCTCAGCAGAGGATCAAAGTAGTTTATGTATGTTTTGCCAAACTTAGCATTTCCAAGTTAATTTTCCTATGCTGATTAAGCAGCAGAATGCTAGAATAGTGGATATATCATTTGACTGTTTATGTCTAAGTAGGATATTTAAATGAGAGTAAGGAATCACTTGTTAATTTTTATATATTTGTTTGGTTTATTAAAAGAAATTATACACAGAGAACCATAAATTATACAGAAAAAGTCATGCAGTTCATGAGTATATATGATAAGTATTTTATATTAAGTGAATGATAAGGACATTTGTTTGGAAATTTTAAACTATTTACTTTGGTTTGTATAATAAAAAGTAACTTTCTTTTTTCTGTAAAGAGCACAAATCAATCTGCTCAGCAGATATTCATACAAATAATGTGTGCACTTATTTATTAAGTTTAGCTTACTTTGGCAACAGTCCAGAAGAATGGGGCATCAAGTGAGTATCTGACTCACTAATAATGATCTGCTTGCTACGTGAGGTGCCCTAAATAATCCATACATGAATAAATACATATACATACAAGAACTATGCAGGATGAGAAGCAAGATGTCACTATTTAAAACTGGGGTATAGGTGATTTTGAATTTCTAAATCAGCTCATTAGCATTAAAAAAAACCTTTGGATAAAACATCTGCTTCAACAAGGGCAGACTTGAGGCCGTAAGGCCCCCACGGCTTTAGTTGGGCCACCTTCTGGTGGGTGAGCTGCATCATAGTCCAGCAGGGCTTGAGCCTTGGCTCATGCCCGACCTTCCCCTCCCCATAACCCCCATTATAATCGACCTTCGGGTCATTGACCTTGTGTCAAGTCCTGTCTGGTGGAAGGCAGTGACAAATATCTACTTCAAAATTCCAATTCTTAGAAATACACATATCTTATTAAAAAGAGAGAAAAAACTATCTTCAAACCAGAAGGAAGACCCTCCTAGCCGAGTAACTAACATGCTGGTCTGTAAAATCATAATAGTATCTTCACACCTAGTAAAAGACTGTACAGAGAAGCTACATCTCTGTGTTTATTTCAGAAAAATTAAATTCAAAGAACTCAGGGATCCCATGAACGAGGATAGGTTGTAACTATTAAGTTCATCGACAAAAGATTGATATCTAGAATTACTTTTTTATGATTTGGTTTGTTGGTAGGTTGGTTGTTTTTTTTAAGGCATATCAACCCTTATGGGTTATTTAATGTGAAATCCTGTTGTTTATATATATATATATATATATATATATGATTTGTAAGCAAATAGTTTATAGATAACCTTATTTTTAAGCAAGTTGTTTGCTTGCACACAGTTAGATAGTTTCAAGAATTGTTATTTAACTCTAGTAATTCTATTTAATATTAATCATTTGTTTGCACACAGATTAAATAGTTTCAAGTATTGCAATTTAACATTTGTAATTGTATTTATCAAGTATTTCTATCTAATACAAACTACCAAAGTTCAAAATCTCCTGCTATGAGAAACTACAGGAGTCCTTATGCCTGGTTGTGGACAGCCACATGTAAATCAAAAGAGAGATTAAAAACAGTAGGGATTTGAGTCTTAGATGCCAAAGGAAACAGATGTATGTCAATGGGGGTGGTTATGATAATAAAAGAATTAATCATTCCTCCATCAACTGTATGAAAAGCACAATCATAATTATGCAGTTTTCATTGCTTAGCAAATAGGGTGTTGGAGACCTCCCTATCACCACCTAGGTATAATTTGGAATTGTGGTATACATAGTGATGCTGGAATAGACTGGACCTATTGGTAAATTAATGACCATTTTCTGTTGCTATTACACCACCACTTATCCACATGAAAAAAGAAATCTTCACCTAAATGAGGGCTGAAAGGTATTAACATCAAGAATAATAAGAAGAGGTTCAACTGTTCAAATAATTTCTAATATATGTTTATCCAACAACTCCACCATAGGCAAAGTCAATTTTTTAAGTGATGTACTGCTCATTTGAATTAAGAATTTTCTCTTTCCTCAATAAGTTTGAGACTCAAGTTCTGAAGATCTAGGGTGTGGGAGTCACCTCTTCATTGCCATTATACCCAAGTCCACTCTCATCAAGAGTGGTTGTATCTGTTAGAATCTCATCTATGGGTCAATACCAATATGAAAAATCAGCAATCAAAATTCTGTCTTTTAAATTTACTTAAACACTAACACCTGACACTAGTAAAAAAAAACATAATTATTTTAGCCATTTGACAAGCCTAATTCTCATGTGAAAAATTTCCCCATGAACATTCATCTTATCATTAACTAGCTGAGATACCCTGAATTGATCAGGTAAAGAACAAATTTAGACATACAAATTATATATTTGTAAAAAAAATAAACTATTCTGATGAAATTCAAAAAGAAGAGCTTTTACATTTATAATCTTTCTGGATAAACAACATTAACAGTCTTTCCTTCTTGGCAAAGAATGAATAGTTTTTCGGGAGATTCTACTCTCAAACAACTTATTCCATAGGAAACTCATTATCTTTTTCCAGTTTTTATCCTAAACTGACCTGTGTTGATCTCTAGCAATCTTGGAAGGTTAGCACCATCTATTCTATATTCATCCTCAAATTGTTTCCCTTATTGATTGATTTCCAGACCCCAGAGTGTAATTATTTAGCCATCCATAAGATTCATTCAGCCAAGCAATTGATGTTTTATCTGTATAGATATGACACATGCTATATTGACCAATAGTTAATTTGACCTCTTACAGAAGTTTGTGTAAACTAGGGTCATCTTCTTTGCATTATTAGCCCCTGGGCAAAGCAATATGTTAGGGTCCTTACCTGCACAACTTGTAACAGGGATAAAAACGTAAAGAGTTGATAGAATTAAACATTGTTACTTGAAACAAAATCAGAACTCAGACATTAAAAAACATTACAGTAATTATTAATTAACACAAATGTTTGAACAATGTATCATAAGCCTTGAAAAACACAAATAGTTTAAACATCTAAGTGATATTTAATTGGTAAATCATACAGACAGAAATGGCACAACATGAAATTACAATGAATTATTTATTATAAATCAAATGTTCAATGCAAACATTTGCAAAATTTCTTTACAGAGAATTGCTTTTAATTGGCTTGTTGTCAATATTCTTCAGGATGTCATTTTCCATACACAAATGAAACCAGTTCAAACACTGCAGGCCCATTGTATTGCAAAGCTGATTTTTTTTATAAGTCCTAGTCTTGAAAATGAATATTCATCATGCACATGAACACTCTGAGTGCAATTTCAACATTGGGAAATACAAATTTCAAGTTGTCTGGAATTATTTTTCTGTAATTCAAGGAGAGTCTCACTATTTTCATCAAGAACTACATAATGCTTGAGATGCTTAGATTAATATTATTCATATTTAAATATACATTTTTCAGTAATAAATATTTATAGTTTAGTTAATTTGTATAGTATTTATTTATTTATTTATTGATAACAAGCCACAACATACATATATTAACATGGGGTCTTTATGTAACTGTCCAGCATGCACATGTGTTAAGATGTCCTTGATACATGTATTTACTCGACCTTCCTGTCATGGGTCAGATGTGACACAAAGTCAATATTTAAGCAGAGTAAAGCTGGAGTTAGATAATCCTAATGTAGCATCTTTTGTCTTTTAAAAATATTTTTGTTTTATTTTCTATGTATGAAAAAAAAAACTATAGAAATCTTTCCTCGTGAAAGGTAAGCTTAGGTTATTTTGTTTAATGGTATATCAATCCTTTGCGACTAATTGAAATAAATTTATAATGGCATAGTATCTATCTGTTGAGTTTTCTTTCTTTTATATTAAAGATATATATATATCTTTGATATTATATATATATATATATATATATATATATATATATACATATATATGATTTGTAAGTGATTAGTTTGTAGATAACTTCATTTTTAAATGAGTTAGAGTTCATTTGTTTGCACACTGTTAAATGGTTTCAAGTATTGCTAATACTAATAACTCTACTTATCAAGTATTCCTATCTAATACAAACAACTTGCCCTCAGCTGTATGGTTTCAGATAACTAATAATAATAATCCTTTGTAAAAAATTGAACAGTTCTATTTGAGCCATAGATGAGACCATAACAGGTACTATCACTTTGGGTTAGAGTGGACCTGAGAGCAATGGTAATGAAGGAGTACTTCATATTCCCCAAACTTCAAAGCCTCTCCATCAGATGCAGTTTAATATCATACCCAGATCACTTCAGGAAAAAGTTTGATGTGGGTTTTCATCTTTAATGTCTCGAACATTACAACAGATTTAAAGTGTAAAGTCATATTTTTTAGTTTGTTTGACATTGTATTAATCCGTTAAGCTCTAATTTTTTCTCACTTATCTGGCTCATGTACAAGTACCATTGTTTTGTACACAATGAGATTTACACTGTCAATAGAGTATGTATCGAACCAACCCATCTGCCATGAGTTGGTGGTGATACAAGGTCAATTTTAAGTGGAGTGCAGCTGGTTTGAATTCAGAGTTTTCCTTCTTGACTGATTGCTTAATCAAGGGTAAAGAACCCAGTATATCTTACTATTTACCCATAACTTGAAAGAGAACAGATGGGTTCATGACTTTTCAGAGAGATTTAGTGTAAACAGTCTTATCCTAAACTTGAACTTGTGTCACCAATTCTGACAATAATAACCGATGGGGACTTCTCGTGATGTAATCGCCAAAGTGCTTGTCAGCAGCCTTGAAGTAAGTGAGATTAAAATCCAGTTGTGCTATTACATTCACTTTTGGTCCAATACCCTTGAGAAAGGTATAAATCTTCTTATCCCCCTATCTATGGGTTAAATAGTATCACTGCTGTTCTTCTACAAAGATGGCTTTGACATTAAATCACCCACAAAGGTTGATATGCCATTAAAACAAAGAAACCAAACCAAAAAATGATAACTGTTATGTTAAGCACACTTCCAGTCAATAGAGTAAATGCAGAGGCATAAATCTAGCAAATTACAGACTTTTAGCTTGTTTAGTCAACTTATATAAGTTAAATATAAAAAATAGACAGATTTCTGATGCTGCTAGCCAAAATCTCTAAACAAGATAATAAAACTAGATTTCTACAATTGCCTCAGTACATTTGATATATATAATGATATTCACAACTTAATACTCACTTTGTCTTTAGGGTAAGTGAAATCACTCAACTCTAAGTGAATTCATCTTTTTTTACCCCAGAGATCAAAGCCACTTAACACCCCTAAATAGAAAGGTGTTTTAAATTCTTTCATTCAAATGACAAGTGAAAAAACATTATGAGTCTCTAGCTCTCTCATCCTTTTTTTTTTAAGTAAATATGGTTTTAATGCTTTACATACATATATTGTGGCCATTTATTTGTTGTATGTATCTATAATTAAATGTTATCATTAGTTATACATTTTGTTAATTTTATATGTTGCCATTTGCATAACTATCTTCTTTGTCAAAGCCAACTACCATCCAGACCTCACAGGCTAACATATAAAAAAAAGTAATGTCTACCAGCTGGAAACCCATGTGAGAATAAAATAAAATCAAAATCGAAGACTACTACATTCTGGCTCACTGAACTGGCTGTAACTATCCTTTAACTGGTCAATTTACAAAACCTGGCTATGTATTGTAATTTCTTCCTTGTCAGCAGGGCCAAGAAATCACTGATTGCATACCTTCCAGAGAGGTAAGCCAATCCTCACCCATGACCACCAAAAAAAGAGTGTCCTGATATGACATCAAACTGTGTTAGGTAGTGAGACACCACTTCTGGAGTTCTGAAGAGTGTGAAGTCACCTATTCATTACCATTAGTCCCAGTTCTACTCTGACCCAGAGAGGTAGTACTCTCTGCTACCATTTGAAATGTTAGCTGACTAAATAACCAGCTCACTAAACATGGAGGCTATAAACTTCTCATCAAGGGAGATAATCAGTTATCATGTTTGGCTTATAGATCAATTCTCACTGAATGCACTATAAACCAAGCTTAGCACAGGAAATGATTTGTTTATAGAAAGCCTAGATGTCATAATAATATTAATTTGAATTTAAATGTTTGGAAATATTTTCCTAGTGGTGAATTGCAGCAGATAAATACTGAAAATAAATTCGTTAAACAGAATTGCAAAATTAGTTTCAGTAATGGTCTTGAGTAATAATGTCACATGACAAAATCTATAATTTGCATTCCATTTAAAATTCACTTTCATTATATAACATAATAATGATGCTAGCATTTAGTGTTACAGCACTGGTAAAAGCCAGGATTTCAAATACTCATATTTTTAAAACAAGCAAGCTTTCCATACTTGCGAGTCTGGTGCAACACACTCTTCCTAATTTAGTCAAGTCTCCACTTGCCAAGGACCAATATTAGCATTAGTATATTCTTGATATACTAATATACAAACACTGAGCACAGTGGAAGGAAGGATAAGATTTACCCATACATGAACATTTAACATTTTATTTACATAGTTTACCTACAAGTAGTATAAACAGAAAAGAATGCATGTCCAAACAGCTTGGATTACACACATATTGATCCAAGAACAAGCAGTATGTAGAAGGGGTACAAAATAGCAAAAGCCTTACTTGATAAGCGTAGGTAAAAAACAACAATGTAGTTTTACTGCTCCCTAAGAGGAGTTATTGACAACATCTCTACAGTTCAAAGACCAGAAGCAAAAAGAGGTTGAGAATGGGTTTCTTGAACTGTCATGTTACACACTATGGAACCTCTAGTAACCATTCTAAGGGTTAACCTCCCAATTTCTGTAGGCAGATATTTCTTGGGGTGGCAGCATGAAAGTTGGCCAGTGTTCAATTTTTACCAAATTTTTCAAGAATAGGAGTGAAAAATATTAGCATCTGCCTAGAATTTTGACTTCACCAGAGAGTAATTTTTAAAATAAGTCTTAACTGAAACATGATTTGTGGCATAAGAAATTTTGCTTTTCATTCCCAGCCTGTTTAAATCAGTCACTATTCCTAGATGCTGTGCTTTTGGGTAAATTATTGGGGGTCTACTTATACAAGCATACTTCAATTCACCAAAAGTGGGAGCAACTGTACTTGAGCTGATATTAAAAAAATATTGTTAAAAAAAGTCAAATTATGTTGAGTATCTGGAGTTGTTTTCATGCAATGGTACCAATTTTTATTAGGCAAAAGAATAATCATATTCATAGAGGTTACATGAATGCTTGAGAAATTAATAAAAGTTTTGACCAGTTGCCAACAGCAGTCATCATTTTTATTGTCGGTACTCTCTCTATTAAACACATATGCTTTGAATTATTATTTTTCTTTTTGTTGAAAAATAATTATTCTGTCTGGAGTTCTAAGGTAAAGTGTTGTCATTATTCAACAAATATTTCAAAATAGCAGAAAATTGGCCTTATGAATGGTATTTTAAGTTATTAACACAGAACTATATTTTTTGTGAAGATTCATAAGTTAACAGACATCATTGAAAAGTTGATGTTTCTAGCCCTCAGATAGCTATTGCTTAAACTACAAATGTAAATAAAATGACAAATTCTTTTAAAACTTATTTTCTGTAAAAAATACATGATAAAAAGGTTATAATTTTAGTTTCTGATGAGGAAAATTTCAGCTAATTATCTACTTTGTATGACTTAAGAAAGATAAAGATTAGGTTTAGCTAACCTGAGAAACACAAACATTCAGTTTAACATGATGTTACATACTTGGGTAGCTCAAAAATGTTGTCACTTGATTCTAAACAGAAATCAAAAATGTTGATTGTCATTCTACATTCATGAGATGCAAAGAAGTTGGCAAACATATTTAATTTTTTAGATTTCCATAATTATTATGGTGCTTCCAAAAGAATTTACTGGTAAAGTCTTCCATTGTCATTTTTGAAGGAGAAGAAATTATTTGACAATCATTTCATAAGACCTTGTGGGCTTAAAAGCCCTTAGTGCATATAAAGGCTACATCTCACTTATGCAACTGCTTTGTTTCAAGTCTGGATTTCAATTGCCTTATAGAATGTAGCAAAATCAAAGACCCTGTTTCTCTTCATGTAATCTCTCTCACTCAATCAGAATGCAGCTCTCTTATAAAACTCTCTTTCCCCTTGAGGCTTTAATTAACACATTGGAAAGAATATCCAATGATCTGTGACAGTCATCATTTTTGTTGGAGTCTGATCTCAGTATCATATATTAAGATTCCTGCCTTGGGAAAGGCAGGAACCATTGCTTCTCTCTCCAGTAATTAAAAAATAATAGGCAGTCTGGGTTTTTTAACCTTGGTTAGGCAATCAGTTTAATAGAAAGAAAAATCTGAATTCAAAACAGTTTTAATCTGCTTAAAAGTTGACTTTATGTCACATGCTACATATGGAGGAGAGGCCAGGTAAATACATGGACAGTAAGTTGAACACCTCAATGAAAACTTTTAAAGTTTTAGAATTTATATTAAAACCATGAGTTGGTATCCTATTAGTAACCACAAAAAAATTTGTGGCTATTGTACCAGTCATTCTTGAGTTATATAATGATAGACTGATGAAAAAGATATCAGGTGAATTATAGTAAGATTAGAATTCTTATCTTCATTGTTTTGATCTTAACCATATCTCTGCCAGTTGGTTCTCTGGTCTTCCTCAGATGTATATCTCATTCTATAATCTTAATCAAACAAGTTCTAAATCAACTCACTGGTCAAGTGATAAAAAATTACTTGGTACAGTAAATTTTTCTTAGGAACTTTTTACCACTGTAATTACATTCTTCAATAATATAGATACAATCATGAGTGTACACAGCCACTTTTCAGGGGGTGACAAGCAAAAAAAAAAAACATATGAATATATATATATATATATATATATATATATATATATATATATATATATATATATAATAAAGTGTGATTAGCATAACATTATCACAGTGAGAAAATGGAATGAACAACCTAAGTCCAATACCTGGAAGAGACTATTTGCATTTCACTATGCACTAATGCCCTTGGTAAAGGCATGAATTCATCTGCTCCCTCAAGCTACATGTATACAAGTGTATAGTTGGTATACTGGGTTCTTTAGCCTTAGTAAGACAACCAGTCTAAGTGAAGAAAAACTTTGAATTCAAATCAACTTTACCCCAATTAAAAATTGATCTTGCGTTACATCCTGTGCTTGAGTAAATACATATATTAATTACAACACCTATCACAGGTAATTAGGGGTTTGATTTATTCACTTTCCTGTTCCTTAATTGATGTTACATTCAGAGATAAATTTTATATATTAAATCTAACAACTATCATAGGAAAGAGTAAATAGAATATTTTTTATTTGAAATTAAGATGATGCTATTAAAGTAAAGAACAAGGATATAATGTTTCATAATCTCCAGGATATCATGGAAACAATTGAATATAGTGAATATTTTGACAGAGATATTCATCCACTGTTAATTTTGAGTTGTATTTTTTTTCATCTTAATTCTAGTTTCTAATCATTCAGAGAATCAGTTTATGTCTGTCAATAGGAAGCACAGATTAGAAATAAGGAATAAGTTCCTGGCGAGACTGGAATTTAGTCTTCATTTTTTATATATATATATAGAATATGTAATGGAATTCTGCTATACATGATTTTGATTTATGACAGGACTATTATTCTTTTCTATGTTGACAACTGTTACAGTAATTGAAAATAATTATCTTTGGATGTTTAATATATATATATATATATATATATATATATATATATATATATATATATATATACTATTTCTAAATGTCTTGTTTTTTTAAACAAAAATATATGCACACATACACATGTACATACACACACACATATATATACATATATACATATATATATATATATATATACAAATGTATATATATATATATATATACATATATGTATATATATAAATATATGAATGTATATATAAATTTATATAAAAATATATGCATATATATATATATATATATATATATATATATATATATATATATATATATGTATATATATATAGTGGTGGAAATAAGTATAAGATACCCCATTAAATTCTTAATAATTTTCTTATTGCAGCACAAATTCCTCTGAAAATTTGTGTATGGTACCTAGAACCAATGGTATATACATGTATTCGATTCTATAACAACTTTCCACCAAAAAAAGTTATTGTGAAAGTTATTAAGAAAAATACATTTTCAAGGGGTGGAAATAAGTATAAGACAGTTTTGAAAATTTGTATTTAACAGCAAAATTGTACAAAATTCAATATTTACATTTATTCCTTTTTAATTGTAATACTTCAACACACTTGTTTTGCAATGAATCAATAAATTTTCTAAGAGTTTCAGATGGAATTTCATTCTAATACTGTTTAATACAAGATTTTAAAGTTTTTCTATCTTCAAATTGGCATTTATTTTTGTAAACTCTCCTTGACAAAATTCCCCATAAATTTTCTTTTGGGTTTAAATCTGGAGACTTAGTAGGCCAACCCAAAACTTCAATATTTTTTGTTTTAAACCAGTCTTTCATGAGCTTAGAAGTGTGTAAGGCTGCATTGTCCTGTTGAAAAATCGCATTATTGGTGTTTAGATGATTCATAAATGTGAAAAGACTTTTTTCCAACACATTGATATATCAAGCAGAGTTTTGTTTCCCTTCCATCACTACTAAATCAGCCTTACCAGATGCAGTGAAAGCTTCCCAAATTATAACAGATCCTCCTCCAAATGGTCTTTTTGAAAACAACTGCTTTTCCTTTCTTAAATCATGCCAATAACACTAGAAGCCATTGGGCCCATCCATATTGAACTTTTTCTCATCAGAAAATACCATTGTTTTCCATTTCTCCTTTGTCCATGTTACTTTTTTCTTTACCCAATCTACATGTGTTTAACAGTTAAAGCAGGGGCTGTCTTCCTGTTTCAATGTACGAGATTTGGCAATTCATGGAGAAGTTGAACTCTTGGAGTAATAAGTAAATTCTGTGATTTTTGAAGATCTCTTGAGCTTGATTGTCCTTTAGAAGCTTCTACATATATATACTTACATATATACATATATATTTATACAAATATATACATATATATATACATGTATGTATATAAATATATATATTATATATACACATATATACATATATACATAAGTATATACACTTATATATATATACAAATATATATACATCTATTTATAAATACATACATATACATGTATATATATGTATGTATATATACTTACACACATATACATACATATATAAATATATGTATATATATACATATATATGAATACAAATATACATATAGATCTATAAATCAACATATATACATATATATATACATACATATATATATGCATATATATATACATATACATATCTACATGCATATACCTTTATATTCACATGTATATATACACAAATAGATATATACATATACATATACATATATATATATACATACATATTTATATATATGCATATATGATTGCTGTCCTCTCGGTTTTGAGCGTGACCACCTCCTTTATCTTATGTCCTCTCCCTCCTCCCCTATTCCCTCCTTAAATTCTATGTGTTCATAGGTGACTCTTCAGGCCAGCCAAGCTGTGACAGATTTTACCACAGAATTGGCACAACTGTTCAGGTTTGCTTGCAGTGACATTGTTTGAGTCCAAGATAGATTTTGCACATTTACGCAGATGGCTTTTGAGACCAGCAAGAGATAGGCACAATTTTCCACATTTATCACAGTTAGCATGGTGACTTTGTGGACCTGGTGCTGGACCCTGTTAGCCTTTGCGAATCAGATGTTTGTGAGCACTGTACTGCATATGGCTATTCTCAAAGGATTCTATGCTTTCGTGAATCAGTTTCCGCCACATACTTCTATCTGAAGCCATTTTTTCCCATTGGTCCACAGGTAGTCCAGATTGTTTCAGGTAATATTTTATTGTGTCCTTAAATCTCTTCTTTGGTTTTAATGCACTTCTCTTTTCTTCCCATATTTCACCATAGAATAATTGCCTTGGCAGACAACCGTCATCCATACTCACAATGTGACCAACCCATCGGAGATAACTTTTCATTACCATTGACTGGATGCTTGGTAGCCCTACTTTCCCTAATACTTCTGTATCTGAAACATGGAACTGCCATTTGATATGAAGTATCTGTCTCAGGCACCATTGATGGAAACCCTCAAGAAGTTTGAGTTGGTGTTTATAGAGTGTCCAAGTCTCGCTTGCATACAGGAGGGCTGTCAAAACACATACTTTATACACAATGATTTTCGTATGTAACTTGATAGCATGCTAGGATCATACATGTTTATTACAAAAGAGTGCACTACATTGAATTTGTTAGCTTCAAAGAAGATAATTGGTTCTATATAAGGCAATCCGGGTGCTGCATCGTACATGTTGACTGATCTTTAAACCGAATGAGTTACATGCAGATACAAAATGGTTCATAAAGCATTGCAACCTATCTGCAGAATGTGCAACAATATTACAGTCATCTGCTTAGAGCAGCTCCCTCACCAATGAAGAAGAGACTTTTCTTTGAGAGAGTAGTCTACAGACATTGAAAACTGCCAGATGTCCGATATCTGATGTCGATACCATCAGAGTTTTCATAAAAGGCTACGAGAAAGACATGGCAAAGTAGATATTGAATAACATGGGTGCAGAAATGTCATCCTGTTTGACCCTATTGTTGATAGATATTTCCTCTGATAGAGTGCTGTTGAAACTAACTCTGGCCTTCATTCCATTGTGAAGAGAATGAATCAGACCCACAAATCTCTCAGGGCAGCCCAACTTCAGTAATATCTTCCAAAGAGTTGATCTGTTGACAGTTTCAAAAGCTTTTCATAAGTCAATGAAACATTGGTACAATGGAAGATTCTGTTCTTTGCACTTCTCCTGCAATTGCTGAGCACTGAAAATCATATCCACAGTGCCACGGCTTGCACACATATATATACATATATATACATACAAATATATGAATAATTTTTTTCCCCATTTTTATTGGTCTAAAGAGAGAAAAAATAAATATTTTTCAATGAATAGGTAGACCTATTCATTCTAAAATATTTAGTTTTTTCATATATACATATGAATATGCATATATATATATCATCATTATGTCATGCTGCTAGCATAGAGTTCCCTAACTCTCTATTGCCAGTTGTCTCTTTCTTCCATTGCTTCCAGCAGGTCTTCTAAACAACATCCTGTGTCTGTATAGAGCTTTTATAGATAAGTTCCAGTTGGTTGTCCAACATTTGCTCATCTGTGTGAAGGGGTATATATGAGAACATCGCTTATAAATTTTTCCTTACTTCTCCAGCAATGTCCCACAGTTCTTGTTTGTCAAACTTGGATTGCTTCTGAGATGGGAAGTAGGTGGCTGTACAGCTGCTTTTTTGTAGAATCTTCCTTCCAAGATTTGTTCAATAGAGGTCATAGAATTCTTGTGTGATTACCATCACATTATTCTATGTGGTGCATCCATCCATATAATAGTAAGGACTCAACTACTGCTTGAAAATATGTAAACATACATATACATACATACATGTATATGCATATAAAAATGACACCAAAGAAGTGAATTTTTTCTTTTCATATGAATATATATATATATATATATATGTACATATACATATGTACATACATATACATATATACATGCATACTTATATATGCATATACATTTATATGTATATATATATATATGTATACGTGAAAGAAAATAGTGATCTAAATCCAACAGTATGAAGAAAGCAGAAAAACAGAATAATCCAAATAGGTGAATATATTGTGATGTAAAGGCAACGTTAAATGTTTCGGTTTCAATAACCTTCATCAGAACTTTGATATCAGGAGAATTGTCCACACAGAACACTATGAGCATGTTTGTATCTTTTCGTTGCATACATTTTATTTGCTCCTGTTATCTCGACATGCAGGCATCACAGTGTGAACAATTCTCCTGATATCAAAGTCCTGATGAAGGTTATTGAAACTGAAATATTTTACATTGACTTTACATCACAATAAATTCATGAATTTGGACTTATACATATTTATATACATACATATAAATTTATATACACATGTATATATACATAAATATATGTACACATATATACACGTTCACATATACATAAATATATATATACAGAAATATATATATACATACATATATATATAAATACTTATATATACATATATATATGCATACATATATATATACATATATATATATACATATATATATATAAATATATATATATATACACACACATGCATATATAAATACATATATATATAAATAGATGTATATTTATACATATACATTAACATATATATACATGAATATATATTTATACATATATTTATATTTTTTATACATATATATTAACAAATATATATATACATACAAGGTGCCTTCAATAAGTTTCCAGACTTTTTTGTACAGGCATTTAAAATTGTCATAGACTCTGAATTTTCAAGAGTCTACGAAAATTTTAAATGCCTGTACAAAAAAAGTCTGGAAACTTATTGAAGGCATCACGTATATATATATATATATATATATGTATATATATGTATGTACATATATATACATACATATATCAATATATATATATATATATATATATATATATATATATATATATTATGATATATATTGATATATATATATACATTTATGTATGCATATATATACATATATAGACATACACATAAATATACATATACATATATATATATATATATATATATATATATATATATATATATATAACGTTTTGGTTTCTATAAACCATCATCAGAAAAGATGTTATGAAGTGTCGTTAGATGATGATGGCTTTTTTAAACATATATGTTTGCATGAATAGGCATATATATATATATATATATATATATATATATATATATATATATATATATATATATATATATATAAAAGGATGGAAACATAAACTGCAACACTCTGAAATCCCATTTCCATTAAGTAAAAAGTAAATGTTCAGGTCATTTAGCTAAATTATAATTAATAATAGTATATAAACATGAGTACGTTCACAAGTCCCAAAATGTTGTGTGTATCAACGAAACTCAGAGACCTATGCACATATTTTACCCAGGATATGATCAGTATTATTTTTTAGAATATTACAATTTTATTTTCCATCAGTTTATATATTTACATAAACCCTCCACGACAAGGTCAAATTTTAAATGCAGTGCAGCTGGTTTTAATACAGCATTTCCCTTCTTCTAGACCAGTAGTTGTATCAGAGCTAAAGTGCCCTGTATACCCAACTATTTATCCATTACTAAGTGGTAGAAAAGATGGATTCATGCCTTTCCTAAGTGTATTAGTACACAGTGAAATGCAACAGTCTAATCCAGGATTTGAACTTGGCTCACTGAAGCCATTTTCTACAATGGTTATTATCATACTATCAGGTGTGTATAAAAGTGTATGTACATGTGTGTATGTATACATATATATATACACACATGTATATATATATATATATATATATATATATATATATATATATATATATATTCCAGTTTACCATAAGTATTTTGTATATACCCAATCTCCTTTTATTTTCACTTCTAAAGACTATCCCAATCTAAAGATTATCAATGACTTAACTAAATTATCATCATTATCATTATTATTGTTATTGTTAAAATAATATCAATACTTTCCAGTTGAACCTTTTTGGTACTTGTGAAGAACTATCTTAAACTGAGGTTTAAGGTCACTGAAAAGGCTCACAGACTTCAGAAAGTGGAAGAAAATGGAATCTGAATGTACTGCCATAAGAATTATTAAAGTTTTTTTTAAGAGTGTTGAGTTATCTAAAGGCTTGAAGGGGAACCACATCAGTTGTTGATTACAATGCTTTAAAACAAATGCTAGAAGAAAACTCAACTATTAGCATGCAACAACTTCCAGAAGAGATTGGACCATTGAAAGATAACATAGAGCATTATATAATCTTAAAAACATACAGTTGACTAAAAATGCAAAATACTTTCGGTACACCACATATATGAATGTTTGTATATATATATATATGTGTTGAG
The DNA here is from genome assembly GCA_963585895.1 of Sepioteuthis lessoniana. NCBI lineage: Eukaryota > Metazoa > Mollusca > Cephalopoda > Myopsida > Loliginidae > Sepioteuthis > Sepioteuthis lessoniana. Next base: position 60,459,632 of record OY757915.1, read on the forward strand.
ACAGACAGACAGACAGAGAAAAGATGAACAAAAGTGAAAAGACAAATTGAAATATTTTTTATGTTATTTATTTTTTGATTTTTCTCAACTAGTTTCAATCTTCAGTCATCATCAGGTTTTATGGAAAAAACTTTTTTGGAAAGTTTAAAAAACGTTTTTTAAAGAAGTTGATATGATACTAAAGAAATGATAAAAATATACCCTCGTAATTTAGTATATACATTTGTTGAATGGAAATTATTTTCTGGTATCCAAATGTTTTCAACTGACCTTTACATATCTGTGATAAGGACAACTGGTAAATGAATTTTTCATTTGTGTGTGTGTGTGTGTGTGTGTGTGTGTGTGTGTATATATATATATATATATATATATATATATATAGTTATGTTGGATTTTTTTAAATTCAAAATTTTATGCACAACCTTCACAAGTACTAAATCAAATTACCATGAATACTTGGGTGAATGTCAAATTTTGAAGACTTTGTTTTTAAGCAAAAGAATTGGCATTGACCTATACGTCAGTAATAATTTTGCAAGGTTGAAATTCAAACATGATAGAAAGTACTATGAACTATCATTGACAGCAAAAATTAATTTAATAAATTAATGAGTTCATGGCAATAAATCAAAGGTCAACCAATACACAAGATCAACTAACATACAAGTATATATGGTAATTTTTCTGACTATTATCAATCTGTATTCACACACATACACAGACATACATGTGTATAAATATTTAAGTAGTCATTATATATAAATATATATATGTATACCATACAAAGAATATGTATGAGGTGAGTTTAAAAGGTATCAAGACTATAGCTGTGTATACCTTGACAGAAATAAACAATGAATGAAAGATTAATTTTCTTGAAAATATTCCCTTTAGCATGGAACACACTTATTCCATTGAGTTCTTTGTTCAAAATACTTCTAAAAGTCCTCTTTTGATATAGTGCAAAACAATGCCATCATATTTCTTTTAATGTCCTCCACACTATCAAAATTTTACCCTGGAGATAAATTTTTAATTTAGGAAACTAGAAAAAAGTCACATAAAGCAAGGTCTGGTGTGTATGGAGAGTAACGCACTTGTATGATCCTATTTTTAATCAAAAACTGCGGTTCAAAAAGTACAGAGACTAGCTTCACAATGTTTTTTTTTTTTCATATTGGCACTAAATAAAGTCTAGATCTCTTAACTGTTGTCTTGACATCTAGAAATCATCACTTTATTATATAAACTGCTCAGCTATGTATGCATCTTGATTTGAATTTTGAATTTAAAAAATATAAGCTTCAGTCTTCATAATTTTTATCTCAACTCATAGTTTTACCTAAACTAATCAAGACATGTCTACAAGTGTCAAAATTTTCTGTCTCTGACAGATTCTAAGAAAATTATCCAAAACTCATGTTGTCATTATTCCAGTTGTTGATTTCTTCTAGAATTAAATATATTCCTTGGCATCAAAGCTCATCAATATGACATTATACACAATTAAATGCATATCATGCATACAGCTAATAAACTGTATTATTTATCATGCATGGTAAAGTCAAATGAAATATATAATTCTTTTTTTATTTAAAGTAATTTATTCCAATCCTTTTTATAATGACTATCTTGATATGCGTTATGGACTGGATTGAGTTTATCTACTGCTGGTCATTTTGGGGTGAACCATATCAATATAACCAGTGGTAAGCAAGGACACAGAGGTGATTGCAGGATTTATTTTTAGGTATGAATCTATAGTAGTAACGAGAAAGTGAATTGATGGTGCAACCACATGTAACAAAATAGCTATGGATGATTTCCATTAACTCTTTTACCAACACATATCATATATATTAGTATTATCATTGTTAGTGATATCAATTATCAGTCAATATCTTCCGATTAGCATCATCATCAACTCTTACATCATAATTACATTTTTAAAGTCATCATCATCATCATCTTTTTCTTCTTAATACATTTCTAATCATTTTAAGAGAAGATATAACTAAAAAATAATAAGATTAATTCTTTATGAATAAACAATGCTGTGTGTATCTTGATTTGTTTATATCTATCTATATGAACATTTGTGCCTTTCAACTTATCTATATGTAAGGATCCCCTCTCACTCTCTTTCCCTTTATCTGTCAGTGTGTATGTATGTGTGTATGTATTTCTTAAGTTTGTTAAGAGCACTATCACTGATGCATTTCAGCAGTGTATGTGTAATGAATGAACATTCATACACACATTTACATATAGACAAATAACTACTTACTTCCAATCAGAAAGCCCCATTAGTGAACCATGAAAAGGTTTTTGTGATAAAACTATTCTTCACTCTCTTTCTCTCTCTCTCTCTAAATACATATATATATATATATATATATGTGTGTGTGCGTGTGTGTGTGTGTGTGTGTGTGTATGTGTATGTGCACTTGCATACAACTATGTGTATGTATATTTTTGTGTTTGTTTATGTGTGCGTGAGTGAGAGGGTGAAAGAAACCTTAGATTAATATATATGTGTGTGTGTGTGTGTGTGTGTGTGTGTGTGTGTGTGTGTGTGTGTGTGTGTGTGTGTGTGTGTGTGTGTGTGTGTGTTTATGTGTGTGTGCGCATGTATGTTTATGTGTGTGTGTGTGTGTGTGTGTGTGTGTGTGTGTGTGTATATATATATAAAGTTCAGTTTACTCTAATATGGGGGTCACAATCGCATTGCATCTGGTGATGAGTAAATTCACTAAAGTAGTAATGGCATGTGAGAATAACTTGCTAATCTTTACTTTATTGTAGGCACTTATATATATATATATATATATATATATATATATATATATATACATAAAGAGAAAAAGAGACAGATTGACATCTAGTAGAGGGATACATTGATAAACACATCTACATGAACACACACACACACACACACACACACACATATGAGAAACACACACACACACACACACTATATATATATATATATATATATATATATATATATATATATATATATTTGTTTTATATGTATCTACTTCTATCTCTCCCAATAAATTTTAAAGATAGATTAATGAATCACAAGAAATATAATCATCATTTTTTTTGTATGCATTTGGTAAAGTAAATGTGAGGAGAAGGAAGGTCATCACCAAAAATTTAACAAAACCTTTTTTGATTGATATATCAGGGATTCAGAGTCAAATCATTGCAGTTTAATGCAATTTAGATCAAAATCTTTTACTGAATGATTAAAATAACTTAAAGAAAAAAAGTCAGAATTTAAAATAATATAAAACATAAAAGACAAAAAGGCAATGAAAGACACATACACATATATACACTCACATATACATATATATACTCACACATGTATATAGATATAGATATATATGGACATGCATGTATGCATATATACATGGGATTGAAAGTGAAACTAGAATATAAAAAAGTGAAAGAATAAAAAAGTTGGAGCTGATTACTTAAAATTATTGTACTTACTTGAGGTTTTGCCGAAACACATCCTACAGAGAGCACACAACATTGGTCCATAAAAGAAGAAGAAAAAAGATGCAGAATTGTTCAAACCAAAAAAGCAGCAGAGTACCGCTGTATTGCTACAGCTATTATCCTTTTAAGCTATACTGTGGAATGATTCCCTTCCCAAGTCCTTTCCTCGGAACAGGGAATCACTAGACAACAGTACTTTAGCAACTCAGTGTTTGTATCTCTTCCTTTTATTTCCTTTCCCTTTTTCCTTTTCTTTTTTATTTTACTTTGGCCACTTCTATTTATTATCTCTCTTTTTTTCCCCCCTTATTTTTTTTTTAAATGCCTTTCTCTCCTTGAATTGTCCTGTGATGTTTTACTCAATGCTATGTTATTTATAACTCTGAAATGTCTGGCTGTGACTGAAGGCTGCATTCAGGTAGGAATGGACCAAAGTTAGCAGCGTGGATGTTTCCCCAGTTAGGCATGACTGCAGATAATTCTTCCCTGCTACTCTGTCTAATGTTCACTCCTAACAGTCTTAACTAGTGGCCAACACGCACTTGTACATATACAAATATTGAAGGCACACAGATGGGTGAGCCAAGAGATAGATATGGTGTAGGTGTGTGTTGTATTGGAATACCTACAGTGGTGCAGTAGCATATAATTTGTATAAGATTACAGTCAATATGTCCCAACTGTGATTCTAAATCAGTTCAGAAACTTATGTTTTGTTTACATACATCAGATGACACCGACTCACTGGCATAATATATATATATATATATATATATATGTATGTATGTATTTGTATATATATATACATATATATTTGCATATACACATATATCTGCATATATATATATATGTATATATACCAAGTAAATAATGACTGTGAATATCCAAAGAAAGAGTGCTCAATGCATGGCTATTAAATACAAAATATACCTACAGACTAATATATATATTTTTGTTTGAAAGACAAGAAATTTAGAAATAGTATTCCATTTCTTGTCTTTTAAACAAAAATAAATATATATCTATATATATATAACATGGACATATATGCATACAATTACACACAAATAGAATTGCATAACTTACATATTTTTATATATGTATCTAAGAAAGACTATATATATGTATTTACATACTATTTGAACACATGGAAATTTCATTGTTTAATTAGTACATATCAATAATATCATATCGTATTTAGTTGTATATATAAAATTCGAAATAATATTTAGAATTTGAACAACAGAAAATTTTGAGGAGTTGTAAATAAGTGTTTCTATTTATTGACTGTCTCTGCATTCCATCATCTTTAACTGCATCACCAAATCTGGTCATGTTTATTTTCTTTGTATAATTAAAATTCATGGAATTAAAAAAAAAACCAATTGTTTGTCATAATTCAAATACTAGTGTTTTATTTCTGAGGAAGTTCGAGGGTATGTTGTTGTGGTTATCTGGAGTAGATATCATGGCATATTTGTCACAAAGAAAGGTTGTGTTATATATATATATATATATATATATATATATATATATATATATATATATATATATATATATATATATAAATTTAATTTTACTCTTAATACATACACTAATTTTAAGTAGCTATCTTTCAAAAGATGAATTTTCAAAATTACAATGTTTCATGTGAGTTGTTATGTAAATATTTACACCAAAAGGTTTCCTTGATAATTAAAATCCTAGCATCCTAAAAGAGAAATGCTTCAAGCAACATAACATCTTAATTTTATCTGTAAACAACACTACTGATATCTAATTCATCTTCTTGATAATGGCCAAAGAAAGGCCAAAAGCACTTGAACCACAAGAAACAAACCATAGACAATTCTAACACTCTCTTGAACCTTATATATGTTCCTTTGTAAGAAAGTAAGAGAAGATCAACAAAAACTAATAAAATGTTCCTTGTTTGTCACTTTCAATCAGACTTGTTTGAACACACACACACACATATATATATGTATATAAAAACTGAAATAATTATTACCTCACTTTTTTTAGATTACCTGTTGCTATTAGTTTCATGGGTTTTTAGATAAAATAAAAAAACAAAAATGCACAATCCTCAGACAAGAGTTTGTTGGGAGTAAAAACTTTTTAATTTGTTGAGAATTAACTGCTTCAAACAAACAAACTCCCCTCTGAGGATTGTTTGTTTTTTCTTTTTATGAAAAAACCTCATGACACTAATATTGATGGGTGATTTAATGATGATGAGATAATTATTTTAGTTTTTATAGTGGTCTATTTGCCAGTGAACATGCATTTTATTTCATTCCATGCTCTTTAATGATTGCTATTTATTTCTTCCTTTTATATATATATATATATATATATATGTGTGTGTGTGTGTGTGTGTGTGTGTGTGTGTGTGTGTGTGTGTGTGTGTGTGTGTGTGTGTGTGTATTTAAAGGTTCTCCCATTATGAGAAGCAGATAAGTTTCCAACTGTTCAGTTAAAGGCATGAACTGTTTGACTTCTTACACAAGTGATTTTGTTTCTTGTGATGAAGGCTTGTGTAGTATCCGCCACACTTTTTGAAAAAGCTAATAACAGAAAAATGGTTTGCCAGTGCACTACAGATTCTCCAAATAACACTCCTCAATTTCGAATTCAGAGTTTTTTCTATTTCTAAACCAGTTGCCTTTTCAAGGCTGAAAAGCCAAGTCTGCCCTATTATTTACCCATAGTTAGTAGGGATAGGAGAACCATTCATACCTTTTCTAAGGATATCAGCATAAATAAAGCACAAACAGACTTGTCCA